>MU226878.1:4108535-4126500 GCA_018584345.1 Thuja plicata | reverse complement strand
TGGTGCAGTGGCCCGGCGGCGCAGGGGCGGCGCAGCCGGCGGAGGAGGCGGCCTGCGTGGAGGAGGCGGTGACCGGGCCGGGCGCGAGCGGTGCCTGAGCGGCTGGGTGGCGGCGGCGGGCCCGGGCGGTGGAGGGGCCGATTTCCGGCGGCGGCCGAGCGGACTGTGGTGGCGCGCCGGTGCTGTGGCCGGCGGCGGTGCCTCAATGGTGGCGCGCGGGCTGCGGGATCCCTTTTAACACTGTATGCATTATTTTAAACGCATAAAAACCATTTGAAATGGTTTTTTTTTTATTTTTTTCAAAAAATTTCGAGCAATAACCTCAATTTTCGAGTCGTACGGCCCTAAGAGGCCAAAAAAATTTCCCTGAGCTCCCGAAGGCTAAATAGGTCAAGTCTTATGTGATTTTGACTCTCCCAAGCCTTCTGAACGCAATGGCGACGTCAGTTTTGGCTCAATCTGCTATAGAAAATGGCGCCTCCTTAGAAATGATAGAAAAAACCTAGAGAGGCTACAGATGACACTTTCGATTCGTGGCTTCAAAAATCTTCAAACCAGACAGTAGCAGGGCGGCTCTGATACCATGTAGGAATTGCAAACATGCAAATCCACAGACCCTGAATACACCTGCATGCAAGAACCTGATACAAAGTAGAAGCAAAGATGAAAAAGCTGAAGAACTCAGAAGTTGCTCAGAAAGAGAGAGCGAAATTATGATCTGAATTAATGAAAAGCAAATACAAATTTCAGCCTATAAAGGTGAACAAACCCTAAAAACTAAAAGCTAGGTTGCGCAATATAATTAATATAAAGTATTAATTATATGCACCTAAGAGAAAGCATAAGCCGAAAAAGAGTAAATTGATTACTCTAACACCCCCCCTTAACCTGAACACAGGGAGAAAGCAGACCTAGCAAGACTAAGAAAGCAAGAAAGGGTCCCGGCAACAAGGCCTGATCAGGTACCCAGTACAAGGAAATCTCTGTAAATCGGAGACAAAGGAGAAAACCCAGTGGGAAAAACCCCTCTCCAAAAAGAGATATAAAGGCAAGCAAAGACAAAAGAATGACTTCAAGAGACTCTCTCAAAGCCAGTAGTACAATGCGTGCTGCTAACAATTGATGTCAACTTGATATCATCTATATGGTCATACACATAATGCCAAAGACTTTAGAGAATAAATGGAACAATGATTATGCTTTCAGCAATGCATAAAATTCAATTATTCACTAAGTGACAGACTACACCGATGGAGTGCACACCATCAGTAAAGATAGAGATAAAGTCACAGTGATGCCCGACAAGCAGAAGACAGTGTTTCCCGATGAAGTAGAATGACAGGATGCCTGATGAGCTAAAAATAGATTTGTTCAACGAGAAAGATCCAATGATGCCTAGAAGATTGAGATCTCGAAGCTAACTAAAGTTACACCAATGGAACTTCTAGTTGTCACCGGTGACAAACTGCAGAATTGACCGACAGAACAGAGAGATCAAAAAATGACAAAATATCTAGCTAGCAGAGCTTAAGGATAGAATTAACTGATTGTTTTATTTTTTTTATTCAAACATAGTTAAGCAATTGATTTATACAGTTGGCAGTAAGATAACTACAAGATAAATCAGGAGTTAAAGCCATAAACCAAATTGGCTGGATTGTTTTTAATGCCAAGAATCAAGAATTAAAGAATAGCATGTCTATATAAGAGACAAGCATAATTCATTTCTGTATGCACTTAGATACACGGGGGAGTGAATTAAAAGAAGATGCTGAAGAGAAATTGGTAAAGGATAAACTTCATACAGTCCTGATCAATCAAGCTAAGGGAGATCTAAAGAATTTTTCAGACACCGACAAACAAAGAAGCACAACATCACAAAGTAGAAAGTGTGAAGCATAAAGGAATTGAATTGATACATTAAATAGAGAGGTATTGTACATAAATAGATCTAAATATTTGCAATTCAAAGTTGCAATAGAAATAGGTCATTGTGTTTTAGTTTAACCATTGAAGCATTAAGTCTCTTAACTGAGCAGGACTTAACCTTCTTCTATAATTGAGGTATATCCTAACAGATTACCAAAAGGGTTGATTCATGATAGTAGCAGTGGTCTTACCTAAAGCCTATTGACAGTCTAAGAAGGAGGCAGATTCAAGGATGGTAGTAAGATTAGCATAAAGCCTATTGACAGTCTAAAGACTGATTCATGGATGGTAGTGTAGATGCTAGATACTAAGTGACAACCTATGTATAAAATTCCTCTAACAAGGTTGCACTTAACCGTGTGTTTGTAACCTTTAACAAGGTTGGCTCCTAACAGGGCTCACTTCAGAAGAGTGAAAATTTGGGGTACCGGTCCTAGTGGTTTTTTCCCCTTAACAAGGTCTCCACATTAAAATCCATGTGTTATGTGTGTATGGTTTATTACTTTATTGTTTTACATTTCACATATTCATTTCTTGATTGATTGGTATACTTTGCATATTTATCGAGTATCGGTAAATGAGTTTTATTGCTTATCGATAATCAAGGAGAATAAGGATAAACAAGGTAAACTAGCAGACAGTTAACTATTTAAAGTATTTCAAGGTATACATCTTGTAGGGACTTAATAATCTAAGGTGTATTAATTGGTGGATTAAAGTTTAAAGGATAAATTTTTGAGGCCACAGATTCACCCCCCCCCCCCCTCTCAATTATTACTAATAGGGNAGGCCACAGATTCCCCCCCCCCCCCCCTCTCAATTATTACTAATAGGGGAAGTGCTCCTAAGCACCCTGAGGCCTAGACTTTGGGATTCTGCCTCATTCTCAGAATGCTAATTGAAAATTAATGTGCTTCTTTAGGGCATTATAAAAGATAATTTTCTCTGTCACTTTGACTCTTACCAAAAACAAATTATCTCTAAGAGAATTAATTATGAATGAGAGAAAAATACTTCCTAAGTTAATGTATCCTCAAACCGTGATATTGAGCAAGAATTGTGTGTTTGAGGCTTTGACGGTGAGAAATGATAGAGTGGATAGTGTTCAATCCTCTCTTCCTAGCATTCTATATTTTCAAGTAGGCCCTCTTTATCCTTTTGGTTTCATTTTGTTTTTGTTTTTGGTTGGTGTTTTCTCTATTTTTTCTTTTTATTTGTTTTCCTTCCATGTCGTCTAATCCTGTCCCTTTGTTGGGTGTGTTATGTCTTCTTTGGGCTTGGTTTTTGGCCCCTTCTCCCTTAGTTCAGCCCTCCATGGCTGGTCTTGCTAGCAGGTTGGGGTCATTTGTAACTATAATGTATATTTTGATAAACTATTTTTCTTGTAAATTTTGTATATGTTGTAATTTTGGTGTTATGTATTTCAATTCTGTAAAATTTGTGAGTTGTAAATTCTATAGAGCTCTGTAAATTGTGTACATTCTGTGAACTTCTTTGTACATGTGTAGATATTGTTTTTGGTAGCTCCATGGAGGTCCTGCATTGTTGTGAATATTGAAAGTACCTATCTTTGCTCCTGGTACATTATGGAAACCATGCAAATTTGTAGGTGGATTGTAGTATGTGTGCCTGTAAATAGGGCCTTAGAGTTGTTTTCTGTAAAACTATTTGTGAGGTCTCACGACAACTCTTTCCTTATAACAAATCATAGAATCTTGTTCATGTTGGTCCTATTTTTTATCGGCCAACACAAGTTTCTTATCGAGCCACATAACTAGGATAATTGCAGAGTCAATCTCACAAGCTCAACAATTCATTTGTATTTTTTCTCTCCCCTCTGTCACATCCATCTTAGTGATAGGGATAATTGCTAGGAGTGAGCATTCAAAGTTCATCATAAGTGACCCTCAATACCATGCATGCCATACCATTTTTCAACCAATTGTCATAACTTTGGCCTAGTGGATGTACTTGTGTTGAGTATGGAGGTGTCAGGCCATTTTGTGAGGATGTTTCCTTAACTTTGCCACTTGCATCTTCATATTCCAGAACCCTTGTCTCTAGGTGTCTTAGCGATCCCCAACACACCCACCATGATAGTTTCTCAAGTCATCATTTGTGGGCCCTTGTAGTCTCGAGAATATCTTATATATCTTATGGTTTTTTTGCAAAGGGGATATTCTACCCAACATTCTCAATGGTAGATAATGCGTTCATTTTCAGGTTAAAAGTTTGGGAGTCCCCAAAGTTTTGGGACCCAAATTTTTCTTAAAAAATCTTAATGTATGATGTATTGATGATCCTATGGTCTTTTAGGTCCCAATCTAGGAGAAAAAGAAATGGTTGTAGCTGGATCACCTTCGGGAAGTCCCAAGCTTCCAAGCACATTAGTAGTTCCTACCAAGAAGTCCATGACAGAAAAGGCACTGGAGAAGCTCCCAGTAGTTCTCAAGTATAAGAAAGATGGGATAGTTCTAGTTTCCTAAATTGAAATGATCCTACAGGAGATCACAGATACAAATTTTGGCAGCTGGGCAAAATTGAAGGGCCTAATCCAGGCCATCCACCAACAACGATGGGCCAATGACCTAGTATTAGTCAACTTAGCAGTATCCAAAATTATTCAAGAAGTTGGTTTCCCTCACTTAGTATAGGCTCCAGAGTTAATATTGCACATGTCCAAGAATTACAATGTGGGAACTCAAGTTGATGCTATGGTGTGTTAAATTGTGAACCTATTACCTATGACACAACACTTCAATAGAGCATTACGTTAGTGAAAATGGGGTTAGCAAAGCATGGAAATCCACTAAAATTGATCTATTGATTTCTAACTAGGAGGAGTGTGAAAAACAACATAATAGGCCTCAGATTGTGCCTTTTCCAATGACATATACAACCTAACATGAAAGATTCAAATCAAAACTAATCTAAATGATAAAGAAACATGCATATTAGTTCTAAAAATGAAGATAATAAAAATGCCTAATATCAAAGCTAAAATGCAACATGAATTCACATTTGATCTAAGCACCATAACAATACATTTTCAATCTAAAAATCAGGCTTATTTGTGCTCAAAAACTCCTATTTATAGAAGAAATAAGGAGAGAGAGGGGGGACAAGGCTCATTAATGGAGTTGTAAAACTCATTAATGAGGTATAAGAGGAATAAATTCCAAAGGAATTAAAGAAGCATGGGCTTGAGAAATATGCCTTAAATGCAAACATTTAAGAGACATAGAGAGGTCGCATGCATTAAATGTAAGCATTTAAGAGGCATGGAGAGGGTTTAGAGTCAAGCTTGAGAAAGTTGACTTTCTCAAGTGGGTTGAGTTCGTAATCACATTTTTAGGAATGTGACATCATTAGGAGGTGGGTTAGAGTGGGATTACGATTAGGATCATATTTAGCATGGGGTGAATAGGTTGGGATGGGTTTGAACCCATAGTCAAGGTGGTTGAGGTAGGTTAGGTTGGGGTTTAGCGGAATATTGATGAAATGAAATATATTTAATATGTTCATTAAAAAATAAGAATATTAATTATTTAATATTTTTATTACTTTAGATAATTAATTAGGACTATAGCCAATTAATTAGATTAATTTAGGCTAGAAGATAGGCTTTTTGCAAGTGATTTGATATAATAGGGATTTATTTAATTCCTCTTAAATTAATTACCTTAGCCATGTTTGAATTTAATTAATTTGATTTAAATTGATTTGATTTGATTGGCTTAGGTGATTAATAAAATTTAGTGATTAGATTACTTAGGAGATTAAATTTGATTTGAATGAATTATGCCAGCCCATTGAAGAGTTGTCTAAACATAATTAGGGGTATGATCACACTTAGGAAATATAGGATCTATGATCAGAGCAAACCAAAACCAGGTGGTTACATTCGCCCCTCTTTGAATTGATGGGCGAGCAGCACATTGATTCAAAGAAATTTTTTGATTTTGACTTCAAAAAGATTGAGAATTTTGCTCATGATCAAATGAAATACCTGATGAGATCAGTCTTGCACTTGATTGAACTAAACTGATAGCATTGAATTTGAACTTGGTTGTCATCCAAAGGTCAATAAAAGATCTTAAAGATACCAATTTTGAACTTGGTTGTCATCCAAAGATTGATAATACTAATTACGAACTTGGTTGTCATCCAAAAGACTGTATGAAATTTCTAGGAGCTTAGTAAGAATCTTTTAAAATGAGGAAACACAAGATATCCAGCTTATAAGAACCAAATCTTTCTATCCAACAGTTCTGACTTAGTCAAGGAAACTGTCATGCCCCTAGTCGTTTGATAATGAAGTCATTTTAATGTTTTTTTGAGCAAGAATTTGATTGATGATAGTGTGATCATGCCCCCTTGGGAATGATATCAAAGGAAAAAGACTAAAATCCCTCTATTGAAATGATGTATCACTTGCATTGGATGGGTAGGTAAGAAAAAAAGGAATAGAAGAAGTGAAGAAAGAAGCTGTGGTTAAAAATAAACACATAAGAACCAAGTTAATTACATGAAAATGTGAGTGGTGAGACTGATAAAATGATGTCAAACCAAGATTTATGATGAAATGTGCAATTTGATAGATTTTTAGAACAAATGGAGCAATTATGCATTTTCAGAAGCGGTCACAAAAATGTTACTGTACTGCATAAAAGACCTTTTGCACATTTGATTTGGTTCCCGATTGATCAAAAAGAGAACATAAATGGAGTTTCAGTTGCCTGGGAGGAGTTTCAGAACCCCTAAATAACTCAAAAGACCAATATATGTCTCAAAAATTACCATTTACTATTTATTTTCACTCTTTCCTATAGTATATTTGAGAGCTCTACAGAGAAGATCGTTATCCTTGTGAGGAGGCATCATTTCGACCTCAGTCATCGTCATCAGTGCTCGACCGATTATGCACCTCCGATAAGTACTCGTAAAAATACCTTGTGAATTTTGCAATTTCAAATTTTATGCATTTTGGTAGCTTGTAGAGCCCTTTCAATTCTGGCTCACATCCAGGATTCTGGATCGCAACCTATCAAACCTACATCGTATCCGATATTTCCCAAATCGTATACCATTTTTCTAGTTTTCTGTGTTGCATCCTGGATTTCCTAGATTGCATCTATTTTTCCATATTTTGACTTAGTTTAGCAAAAACAATCTAGTTTATGTCGTATCCCTTTTTTTTAAGATTGCACCCTATTTTTGGGGTCGCATCCAGGATTTCTGAGATCGCACCCTATATTCTAAGTTGCATCTTGTTTTTCCAGGATCGTATCTAGGAAAAGAGATCACACCGTATTTTTCTAGGATCGCATCTCATTTTTGGAGTTAGAAACTTATCTATTTTGAACTATTTTTTCTACTGCACATCCTGAATCACTTAGCTAATCATGATCCTGCACTTGTGTCTTAGATAGAACACTTATTTATCTTTGTTTTTCCAAAGACAAGTTGATTTTGAGGTAGTCACATTTTGAGGTACATATCCAGGGTGTGTGCTTACCTTGGCTAGACTCTTGTCAGATGATGAGCAGGAGGTAGTGTTCTGTTGTGGATTACGATCCTTGATTGGTTTACGCGATATAGGGATAAATCGAGGGTTGTTGACTACTCTTGCTGAGAGCTGGCACTCAGAGCACAACACCTTCCATCTCACGACCAAGGAGATGATAGTTACTCCTAAGGATGTATGGTACATACTATGAGTTCCCATTATTGGCCATGAGGTGCGCATTGAGTCAACTTCTACCATGGTGATTGGTGCAGCTTGTCGGTATTTCCAAGATGATACCATTGATTGGAGATACCTTTCTTGGGATTATATGTGTGATCATTATGATTGATTATCTATATATTTAGTAGGCTTGATTGGTGGCATCCTGATGCCAGACATAGGAAAACACGGATTCCTCATAGGATGGGAAGATATGTTGGAGTAGATGGTCATCTTGAGATGGAGATTTACATGGGGCAGCTCCATTCTAACCCATATGTACCGAGATCTCCATGAGATTGTCTATCATTATACCTGGAGCATGACTATAGGCATTTTTATTCTTTAGATCCGGGCTTGGAAGCACGTCCTAGTGACACAACCTATCATAGACAGGCAGTGGGCACCTGAGTATCCCTATGTTTATATGTTTGCCAACCTAATTCAGCATCCCCATTTGGGAAAAGTAGAGTA
This sequence comes from Thuja plicata, assembly GCA_018584345.1. Lineage (NCBI taxonomy): Eukaryota > Viridiplantae > Streptophyta > Pinopsida > Cupressales > Cupressaceae > Thuja > Thuja plicata. Next base: position 4,118,369 of record MU226878.1, on the reverse strand, counting down.
CTTGCAGCAAATTTTTGATGATATAAGAGAGGTAGTATGGTGACCATACTTAGACTATGAGGAGTGGACCTCAGATGCCTACAAGTTCCATTTTTGTTTCAAAGTAGGTACCTGCTCGAGAGGACCAAATACATTGTAGAGCAGTTTGTTCATACTTGAGTTTTGAGATAGTTTGGCCGACGATAGGGAAAGACCCAGGACATGACTGTATATGCTCAGATCTATGATGAGGCACCATTGTGGGGTGCCCAAATTAGGTATGAGAATTCCCACTAGGAGATTAGAGAATTGGTTGTAGTCAGTTGGGACCTTCATCATGATGTTGTAGATTGAGGTTGTTCCGATGGGTGTGCTACAAAGATGCTTTAGCATCCATTTCCATGATTCATAATTCTTGAGGAGGCCATTCCTCATATAGAGGACTTGATAGATTATGATTTGGATGATCGCCCTACCAGGGGTAGATGAGGAGCATAGAGAGAGAGGGGTGTTGGTAGACATGGAGGGAGGGACAGAGGTAGAGATGGAGGTAGAGATGGGAGATGCCCTCCTTCATATGACGGTGATGATGGTGGAGATGATAGGGGAGGTGGAATTATGGGTGGCACTATAGATGTGGCCAGTAGGAGTAGAGAGGGTCAGTGCACCTAATTCAGATTTGTTTCTCCTCGGATAGATCCTAGTCCTTTATTGATAGGAGAGCAGTAGAGATAGAAGAGATAGCACCAGTAGAGGTAGCCTGATAGATCACAGGACAGAGCTTCAGGACATGGTTCTTGCAGGGGTTCTGGAAGAGATGGAGACCCAATATCTCAGTGTCAGTGGGAGAGAGAGTAGTTGAGAGCACACATCACCACTTTAGAGGCTCTACTGACAGATAGGGATGCATAGCTAGAGCACCTTCAGGCAGAGTGGGATAGGTAGGGTGATATGCTCAGACCAGAGAGAGATACATAGGCTCAGATAGCCACTCACTAGGGACAAAGAGCATCCTATTAATTTGCCTTATACCATGCTGCAATTCTAGAGGGCTAGAGGGAACTTTCTTATTCACGGGTTGCTCAGCAGTCTGAGGGGGCCATGCCTCCTCCATCGTCGTTTGTACCAAAACCTCCTCCTCCTCTAGATCAGGGAGAGGGAGGAAGCCAGAGCTGATTCTATATTTTGTCACATATGTATATTGTATATCTAGATCCTTCTAAGATCTTTCCTTTGTATGATGACATATGATATATATATATATATATATATAAAATTCTTCTTGTCATTTTTTTACTCTCATATGTTGATAATTTTGTGGAGACTTGTACCATGTGGTTGATCTTTGTATCATGATGTTTTGATATATATATATATATCTGATGCAATTGTTTCTGATTCTGACATGTTTCATGAGTTCTCTCTTCTTTGATAGATTTGTTTGCACATGTGATTGTATCTTGGTTTTATGATAAGTTAGATTAGATGATGATATCATTTATGCATTTGGTTTCATCACTGATATAAATATGTTTCAAATGATACTATGTGAATATGCAAAATGTATGTTTTTGAGTTTTCCTTATACAAGTAAAATGTATGGATGCACTCTAGGATGTAGAAAATAAAATGCAATGCATAAATGCTTTGATTTTGAATTTTTCTTCTGTCTCATTTTATGAATGCAAAATGTATGCTAGGGATGTGCAACAATATAGATATCATTAAAATGGATGTAATTAACTTGGATTTAGAAGAGAAAATAGAAATCATTTTTGAGATCACATTCCTTATGTTGTTACTTATTTCAAAATGCATCATGCAATCTCTAAATGCAGCTATATGTAGACTCTTAGGACTTGTCATTGATTGGCAACTATTGGACATTTTTATCATCATTGGGCACTTTTCAGAATGGATACCACCTAATAGTACAACCATCACTAATACCCACTCATATTATGAAAGTTTGAATACTATGTTTATTAGAATGTTGGAAATAGACTTAGGAATTAGGGTATAGAAGCTAGGATAAAAAAAAATAGTCACCTTCCTTTTATTATATCAGATTCTATGTAAGGCAAGATATTGGACCCGCAATGACCTTGAAAATTCATATCCTTGGGTACATTATGCTTCATATACCTTAGTGAGAACCTGAGTTTAGAAAATCGACAAGGAAATTGTTTCAACCTCACCGTAGTTTACACATAACAAAGATCGAGATATATGCGGCTATCCACTCATGGTGGGAGCTCTTACCATAAACATCCAAGTTAGGTGAAATGTATAGGATCATTTGGAACAATCACCATATGTAGAAAACCAAGAAAATGTTATGCCCCCATCCTTGTGACTCTTTGTCTTTGCGCAGATGTCATAGAGTAACTTGGAAGACATAACACCTATCAATTGTGAATTAATCAAAGAAAACTCATAACTTCTTAGATTCCCCTAGTGAAAACATCATGGGTACATAAAAGAATCATAATCAAACCAAGATCAAACTATGTTTAGATAGTATTGAGAAATACTATTAATTCAGTTTTCAAGCATAGTAGAGATTCATCAAGCAAAATTTGGAATTTAAGCCACATGTGTTCCATGTCTGTGTATGTTTCCCATTTTCAAGCCAATGTCGGTATTAGGAACACCGTTCATGTTAGTGCAATTTTTGTATCATCCTTGTTTCATGAAATTTATAGTTTAGTGAAAATGTCGACTATCAATGTGTCACAAGAAAAAACATCCTATGACGACCTAGCAGATGCAACCTAATATGCTAGCAAAAGATGCCCCCAATGTAGAATGACTTTATCCTAAGACAAAAATGTAGACAAATCCCAAGAAAGGATAAGATTATCATAAGGAAACAAAGTCAACTCTTAGCACAGGTGTAATCGTGAAGTCTTAGTATCAGCAATGCATTGATAAATGGAGCGAAGAACACAATTGACGCCTCATTGCCAGGTTTCCACCACTTGGCAAAAAAATTTATTCATTTTGTTACTAGGATGCCTATTTTACCAGGTTGTCATCAAGGCACTTTTCTCTTTTTTCAATTTTTTTGCTATTTTTGCATTTTTTTTGAATGTTTTTGTAGCATCAAGGCAACTGTTTGCCACGTTTTCACCAAGGATACCTTTCTTTAGGACTTTTTCCATTGTTTTTGGATTTCTTTAGGATCAATTTTCTGAATGTTTTTAGAAATTTCAGAGAACTATTTGATTGTACAGGCTCTACAAGCCAAACATCAAGCATAGAACCGCTTCAAATGTAGAGTATTGATAGGATTTGGAAGAACGTCTCCCTCAGGTGTAGCTAGTTGATAATCTCCAGTCCCAAAAGTAGCAGTGATAACATAACATCCCAACCAGTTAGGTTCAAACTTTCCTTTCTACTCTTTGTTAGGCTAGTTCTTAGGATTCTCCTTTAGGACAAGACCCCCCGCTTGAAATTGGTATGGTTTAACCTTTTTATTATACCCCTTGGACATTTGCACTCGGTACACCTTTAGATGATCGAACTCCTATTGCATGTGCTCATTAAGTAGGTCTAAAGAATTCACCCTATCAATGTGGTACTGCTCATCAGTTACAAGACTTTGTAAAGATATCTGCAAAGATGGGATTTCAACCTCAATAGGTAGTACTACTTCAGCACCATATACTAGGGACAATGGCATGGCTCTTGTTGGTGTTTTGATGCTTGTTCTGTAGGCCCAAAGTGCCAAATTTAGTTGTTAATGCCAAGCTCTGGTAGACTTACTAGCAGTTCGGTGTAGGATTTTGAGAATATTCTTATTAGATGCCTCCACCTGTCCATTACCTTGAGGGTAATAGATTAAGGAGAAATGTTGAGTAATGTGGAATTGTTCACAAAGGTCATCAATGTCTTGATTTTTAAATTTGCCCCCATTGTTGATTACAATTGAAGAGGGTATCCCATATCTATAGATAATGTAGTTTAGAATGAACATAGCCACCTATTTTCTAGTGGCTTTGATTAACAGCATGACCTCAACCCACTTCATGAAATACTTAGTGGCTGTAATGATGAACTTGTGTCCATTTGAAGAATTGGGATATATTTGTCCAACTAAGTCAAAGGCCCATTGCTGAAATTGCCAATGTGTAATGAAAGGTATAAGTTCTCTACCAGGAGCAGGGAAAATATTTCCATGTGTCTTGCATTTATGACATGTTTTGGAAAATTGAATAGCATCTTTTTCCATGGTAGGCTAGTAATAGCCTACTCTGAGCAGTTTCTTTGCTAGTGAAAATCTGTTTGAATGTGATCCACATACATCTTCATGGACTTCTTTTAACGTGTGATCTGACTCTTTGAGTTCTAAACATCTAAGAAGTGTACCATTGAGACCTTGTCAATATAATTTATAAGTTATGAGGACATAACACGATGTTGTCCTAATCAAGGCTCTTTTCTCATTTTAGGATAGATCATTGGGAATAGTTTGATCAGTAAGGTAAGCAATGATATTAGCATACCGAGATTGGTCTAGGGTGTTCAAAGCATAGATTAGTTGGTATTTAGGGGTATGAAAGGCAGGATAGATAATTCTTCCACCAAGAATTTGTAGTGGAATTGATGTTCCTCCAGTTGTAACATGGATGCCAATGTAGCCATAGCATCCAAAGCTTTATTCTTTGTTTTGGGTATTTGCTAGAATGTGATGAAGACAAAGTACTTCTTTAGGTCATCAACCAGTTGTTTGTAGGGTGTCAAATTCTCATCTTTTGTTTGGTAATCTCCATTAACTTGATTGATAATGAGCTGAGAGTCACCATACACATGTAACTATACAATCTTCCATTCCATGGCAAGCTTAAGATCATTTACTAATGCCTCATATTCAAAAATTTTGTTCGTGTATGGAAACATAAACTTGTAAGAATTGGGTATCTTGTAGCCTTGAGGAGTTATGAACATAACCCCTGCTCCAGAGCCTTGTTGTGTGAAAGAACCATCAAAGTAAATTTTCTAGAGATACTCAGTTAGATGCATAATGGTCTCATCAGGGAATTCAATTCTTAAAGGTTCATCATCTTGAAGTGGCGAATCAGCCAATTGATCTGTGAGGACTTGTCTTTTAATAGCCCTCCTATCCACATAATCAATGTCAAATTCACTCATAATGAGGACCCACTTTGCTAGACATCCTGTTAATGCTATTTTTCTTAGGAGGTACTTGAAAGGATCTATGTTTGCAATGAGCTTGACTATATGTGAGAGCATGTAGTGTCTCAATTTCTGTAAAGGGAAGACAACTGCTAAGCATGCTTTCTCAATAATGTTGTAATTGAGCTCATAGGAGAATAGTGTTCTACTGATGTAGTAGATCTCTCTTTCTTTCTTAGTTTCATCCTCTTGTGTGAGAAATACTCCTAGTGATGTGGCTGTAGCTAAAATATATAAGAGTAATGGCTTTCCATGGATGGGTGCCATAAGAATAGGAGGAGTATCTAGGTACTCTTTTAATTCTTTGAAGTTGGCTTCATAGTGTTCATCCCATTTGAAATTGACCCCTTTATGTAGAAATTTGGTAAAGGGTTGTGCTCTATCTGTAAGTTGTGACATGAACCTCCTAATTGATTGAAGCCTCCCTTCTAATGTCTTCATTTGGATGATGTTACATGGAGGAGTCATCTCTACCTCAATTCCCTTCGCTGAAATAATAAACCATAGGAGCTTTCCTGATTGGACCCCAAAGGAACCCTTTTTTGGATTGATCCTGAGTTGAAATTTCTCCATACGATCCAATATCTTTCTTAAGTCAACAATATGAGTGCTCCTTTCTTTTGATTTAGCTAAGGTGTCATCTACGTAATCCTCCATGTTTTTATGCATCATATCATGGAATATAGTAGTCATTGATCTTTGATATGTAGCACCGACATTCTTTAACCCAAATGGAATGACGTTCTAGCAAAAGGTTCCCCATGCACATGTAAATGCGGTCTTCTCTTGATCCTCAGGAGAAATTTTAATCTGATTATAGCCTAAGAAACCATCCATTAATGAATACATTTGGTAGCCTGTTGTGAGGTCTATGATCATATCAATATTAGGTAGTGGGAAGTCATCCTTAGGACACACCTTGTTTATGCTCTAAAGTTTGTATAGATCCTGATAGATTTATCAGATTTAGACACTAGGACTACATTTGAGATCCATCCCGCATAAGCAATGACTCAGATGAATCCAGCTTTCAATAATTTCTATAGCTCTGCTTTTACTAGCAATGAAACATGAGGACGCATCTTTCTTTGTTTTTGTTTCACAGGTTTGATCCCGGGAGCTATAGACAAGTGATGCATTATCAATTCAGGATCTAGTTCCAGGCATATATGTATTGGACCATGAAAAGTTGATCTTCTTCTCTTTCAGGAACTCGGTGAATTGTGTCTTCTCCTCTTCTGACAAAGATTGTGCTAGGTGTATTGTTTGAGGATCTTCAATTGTGCCCATGTTAACTGGTTATATTGGTTCTATTAGAACTAAAGACCTTTCTTTAAAGTGCATGGGAAGGATATCAAGAATCTCATCCTTTGGCACCTTTGAGAGGTTTTCACCATTAGATACATCTTTTGTTTTAACTATTTTAGGATCTGACACTGCCACAATGTGGTTTTCACAGTCAGTTCCCTTTTTCTTTTTAATTTTTAGTTTTTGACTGAGAAACTTGATATCCTCCTGTGACATGTTCACACTCCTTGCATTGGTGGAAGAAGGGTAAGGTTCACAAGCGTTTAGATAGAAAGACAAGGCGTAGTCATTGGGAAATTTGAGGATAGGAGTAGGATCTGTATTAGTCCAATCAATTAGGTCTGGATTTATCAAAGACAAGGAGTCAGAATCTGGGAAGGATAGCATCGCATTAGTGTCAAGGCTATTAAATGACATGACATGTCCTGTTAAGTTAATTTCTTTGATGTTTAGATCAATAAGAGTTAGATAATCATTAAAGGGATCATTGTTAGTTATATGTGGACCAAAATCTAGTGACCCGTTAGTGAAAATTTCATCATCATCTCTCTATAAAAGGAGGCTTCTTGCTTATCACCTCTGAAGTTCTTCTAGACTTATGAGAACACTAGTCTCTCCATCAATGATTGGAGGAAGGAACTCTTCCACTGCTTCAAGAATATCACTATTGTTGGGAGTAGTGTTATAATGTTTGTTGGGTGTTGATGGAGCCACAAACATGTGAACCACATCTATTTCAATGTCATTTGTGGTGATAGATAGTAAATCCCATTCATAATCATGAGAGTCTGTTATTTCATCATCAAACCTGTTTAAGAATTGTGCAATAGTTATCTGATATACTCGATTGGCCACCTGTGGATCAAAGTGTGGGAAATCAAGGACATGTGTGATTGTGACTAACTGCCCCCAGTTAGGATGTGAATCCTATTGTTGGGGTGTGCTCTCTATATTCATTGCTATCAATGGTATCTTTGGACCATCTATTGTTGTGCCTCCTACCTCTTGAATAGGAGCTTGTGCTAACAAAGGTATGTGAATATCTTGTGGTATCTCAAAGCTTGGTACATATATATCTCTCCTTGATATTCAGGATTCTCCATGCCAACATGTAATAATCTTTCATAGGACCATTGTTCTAGTTCTATCTCTTCTATTTCATCACTCCCTTTTGTTAGAATGAATTTAGAATAACTGAGAGGGGAGGCGTGAATCAGTTATCCTCAGGTATAGATGTAGAAAATAAAACTTTCTGTATTTTAGATCTACTTGGCAATAGCAGCATAATTCAACAAATTTAATCATGCAGTTTACTGTCAATTGAAATTAGCTTGTAGAAACATAATAGTAAAACAAACCATAAGCATTCATACAAGTTGACATAAGTATTTAACGTGGAAACCCAATATGGGAAAAACCACCAGTAAAATGCTACCAAGTTTTCACTCATTTGAAGTGATGCCCTATGAGGAGCCAATCCTGTTAAAGGTTACAATAACACACTACTAGGTGTGACCTGGTTAAAGGATTTAATCACCCTATCAGGAGTGGCCTTGTTAGAGGACTTAGAACATTCCACCTGAATGTCACCTTGTTAGAGGATTTATACAAATGACTGTTAAGTCAACCTTGTTAAAGGATTTTAACTGATACAATGGTTAGAAAGTAATCAACAGTTGTGATCTGATACATACAACTTACTTTGCAAATTTAGATCCAATTACAGCTTTGATGTTAACTTACTAGATAGCCTACATTGTCATTTCAACCTTCTGACCTTCTTGGAAATCTGTCAAGCAATCACACATGCAACTCTCTACTTTTGTATTTAGCCTTCTCTACTAGATCATGCTAAATATTAAATCAACTATGCAACTCTTTTTCATTCACATCCACTTCACATTTAGTAGCACACTTATTGCATACTCAATGAATAACCCCTTGAGGTTATCATATGCCTCTCTATCTAGGTTACATAAATATTTTTTTGCTTAAATAAGATCATAGATCTTAGGTTAGGTCAGATCCAATGGATCATTCCATCTTTGCATTACTTTTACTTCTCCAAAGTAGTAAATCTTGAAACCATGCATTAACTACGGTTACCCATACATTAAATGACGTGGATCAATCTTTAATTAATATTACATATCCCAATAAAAATAACTAAGTCAGCCAGAGATATCAAATCTCATCATTAATTCAATTACTATAAGTCAGCTAACATCACTGTTTCCACTCAGCAATTTAAATGGTGCTCGACATTGAACAACTTTGCTCATCACAAGCAACTTTGCTCAGCACAAGCAACTTTTCTCGGCACAAGTAACTTTGCTCAGCACAAGCAACTTTTCTCGGCACAAAATAGCTAGAAAAAACTATCTTTGAAAGAGAAACAACTAATTACTTTGCCAGAGTGCCAACTGATCAAGTACCCTTTTAATTTCCTTAACTCAACCATTCACTTGGTCTTCTTTTTAAATCTTCTTCATCATCAGTAGATATGGTACTCAAACAGATAACAATAGTCTCATCAGTAAATGTTTGACAGTAATGAAAAAATAACAATTGCTTGCATTGTCACTTTCCAACAATCTCCCTCTTTGGCATTGATGGCAACGCAAAATATTAAAACAATGATTTAACAAGCATAGTTACCAACCAATCCAAAAATTCACCTGTGTTCCTTGATATGAACAAATCTTCATTAATGTCTTTAGCTTCATTCTGATTCTTATATGTAAAACATTTTTCCCTCTGTGTCTGTAATCACACTATAATCATCTATGTCTAATCATCTATAGACTCCCTCTGAGTAGATAATCACTTCAATGTTTCCAATAGTAACTTTTGCCTCTATGTAATCTTTCCCTCTTGGTAGTCTCTTCTTCTAGGCAATCTTTCCCTCTATATAGGTAATCTCTCTCTCTTTGATAACAATGCCAAAGACGTAAATATCATTATCATGTAGATCTTCAGTATCATGTTGATCCTGTCATCTTGATTATGACTGATTTTTATTTTTTGTCCTTGTCCATCTTCACAACTTTAGCCAGCATCCTAAAGTGTGACTTACTATGCATCAATGTGTCAAGTATTCTGAATCTAATATTTGATGCAACAGTACCATACATAACTTAATTAGCCTCAATTAGGGGAATCACCCCCATTTTACCTCATAGATACACATGAGCATCCTTGGGTAGTGCTTTTGTGAATACGTCTGCTAATTGTTCTTTAGTGTTCACATAATCCAGTCTCACTTCTTTATTCTGAACTAGCTCCCTCAAGTAGTGATACTTGATAGCTATATGCTTTGTCTTTGAGTGCATAATAGGATTTTTAGAA
>MU226878.1:4081318-4102348 GCA_018584345.1 Thuja plicata | reverse complement strand
CTCTAATTAAATCTTGAAACCATGCATTAATTACGGTTACCCATACATTAAATGATGTGGATCAATCTTTAATTAACATTACATATCCCAATAAAAATAACTAAGTCGGCCAGAGATCTCAAATCTCATCATTAATTTAATTACTGTAAGTTGGCCAACATCACTGTTTCCACTCAGCAATCTCAATGGTGCTCCGCATTGAACAAATTTTCTTGTCATAAGAAACTTCACTCAGCACAAGCAACTTTTCTTGGCATAGAATAACCAGAAAAAAATTTCTTTGAAAGATAAACAACTAATTACTTTTCCAGAGTGCCAACTGATCAAGTACCCTTTTAATTGCCTTAACTCAACCATTCACTTGGTCTTCTTGTTAAATATTCTTCATCATCAGTAGATATGGTACTCAAATAGATAACAATAGTCTCACTAGTAAAGGTTTGACAGCAATGACAAAATACCAATTGCTTGCATTGTCACTTTCCAACACCTTTGTCAGAGACTGAGCTTTCTTTTGAAGTAGGTTTGTCAGATTCTTTATTAAAACCTAGTCATGCTTTGTCTTTGGTATTCCTGAACTCCATGTGCATAGGATCAATAGGTCCTCTTCCTGTGTCACTTAGAGGTCCTTTTCCTTTATATCCCATTTTCTTTAGGAGGTCGTATCCTTTACCATATTGTTCTAGGGATATTTCTACATGTTTGACCTCAGCTTCCTTTGGTTCTCCTTTGTAAATCCAGGCCAAGACTGCTTTTTCTTCTGTGTTATCTAAAGAAGATGTGGATGCCTTAACCATGCTAGTTGCTTTGTGGATTTATGGCTCTTTGGACATGGCAAGTGTGAAAGATGAGGAGGGTCTTCCATAGGATCTTGGTGATATTGGTAATTCTGTCAATGACAGAGTCATGTCTAGCTTGTATTCTCCCATACCTATTTCTTCAAGTTTTAAGGTTTTTCCAAAACTCGTCATCACCATTTCTTTGGTAGTCTCAGGAGAAATTTCATCCATATCTTCCTTGTTATGTGGAATCATACTACCTATCTTGATATTGTTGCAAGCATAATTAGCATCTGCAAGAATTGTTACTTCCACCCCATTATGTGGGAACTTGATACACTGGTGGTAAGTAGATGACACAACTTGCATTTTGTGGATCCATGGTCTCCCCAACAGGATTTTGTAGGCTAGGGGTAGGTCTAGAACTTGACATATGAAATTCCTTTCAATTGGTCCGACTTTGATGGGTAGAACAATAAGACCTTTAGAGGATCTTTCTTCCTCACCATAAGATTTGATAGTGATTTTACTTCTAGAGTCAATGGTCTATTCTGAAAGACCCAGTTTCTTGGTTAGATTAGGGGTACAAATATTCAATCATGCACCTCCATCTATCAATACGTGTCTAACATGGGATTTATTAACGAGGACTTCAATATGGAGGGGTTGATTATGTGGATGGGTCAATGATTTATCATCCTCTTTAGAAAAGGAGAGATAATGTGGCTTAGAGATGTGATTAACCATCACTTGGAATTTGTCTATATCAAGGTCCTTTGGTACATTTGTGGCATGTAGGGCTTATTCCAGGATTTCCCTATGCACTGCGGATATTTTAAGCAACTCAAAAATGGAAATTTTAGCAGAGGTTCTTTGTGATTGGTCCACGAAGTCATACTTTGATGTAGGAATAGTAACCATGTATTTTTCTACTGGTTTGGGGATAGTAATAATAGGAACCTTGGACGTTGATGTTGGTTTTGAGGTAGAATTAGGTCCTTTGATTGTGACCTATTCCTAGCTTTGAATCACCGCATTCGATTAGAAATAAATACCTTTGATTCTGACCACATTAATTGGTTCTATTTTAATGTCTAGCATATTGATCACATTATCATTATTGGAGTAGGTGTAGTTTACTTGATTAGCTTTTCCTTTAGATGCTTCCCCTTTCTCATAGTTACCTAGGAATGGTTTGTTGAATGTTGTATGATCTTCGTTGGTAGTGTGTCCTTCCACTTTGATTTTTCCTCCTTCAATGAGGTCTTGAATAACATGTTTGAGTTTAAGACAGTTGTTAATCTTGTGTCCTTTGTTCTTATGAAAGACACGATAAGAATTATCATCCCACCACCTTGGTTTGACCGCTGGTTCCCATGGTTTGGAATCTGGGATTGTGAAAACTTTGTTGTTTAATAGTGTCTTCAAAATAGTCTCAAGAGGCTCTCCCAAAGGAGTGAATTTTCTTTGAGGTTTTGAAGTCCATGGCTAACTCTTTCTATTATCATTGTTTGCTTTGGGTATGGGGGTCATTACCTTGGCATCTTTGCTTGCTTGCATGTTGTTAGTCAGATTGAACACCTCAGGTTTATGATCAACATTGGATGCGTCTACTACTCCATCTTTGACAACATTTTTATTTTTCTTCCACCATTTAGGTTTGGAGTTGGAGTTGTTAGATTTGTTTTTAGTTTGGAGAGTGATTTCTCCCTTTTTGACCATAACTTCTTCGATACAGAGGGAATTCTTGATCAGCCTGTTGAAGCTAGGGGAGTCTTGCATTTGCAATGCATAGTTCAACTCAGGTAACAAGTTATTGAAAAAGATTTCCATTTTCTCAGAGTCGGGAATAGCTCTTGAATACCGTGCAAAGATTTTCCTCCACCTTTGTAAAAAGTGGGTAAAGGATTTGCCAGTCTTTAGTTTAGTGCAGCATAGGTCCATCATAGTCACATCATGATAGATATTATAGGAGTAATGTTGGATAAATTATTGAATTAACTCCTCAAAATTTTTGACCTTAGGTGTAAGTTTTGAGAACCATTCCATGGCGTTGCCTCCTAGACTTCCAGGAAAAAGTCGCATGAGGTATGTAGGTTCATGCATGTTCTCTATGCTAAGAGCACAAAATTCTCTAACATGGTCATGTGGATCAGTCTCTCCCATATACTTGTCGTATTTTGGTCTTGCCACATTGGGAGGGAATGGAACCATAGTGATACTCTTGTCGAAAGGAAATGGACAAATGGAGTCCATAGAGTATTTTGTTTTGGGTTTAGCCTTCTCTTGTTTGAGAGTCGCAAGCTCTATTTGCATCAAGGTGAGTTGTTTGGTGAGAATAGATATAAGAGTTGGTACCTCCTTTTCCTTTAGTTGTTCCACATAATAATCCTTGGTTAACTTTACACTAGTGGATGCTAGATAGAGAAAGTATTTCTATTTATCTTCGTCAATCATCTTTTCCATTGTCTTTTGGAATTTCTTACTCTGTTTGAGTTTATTGTACTCTTCTTTAGTGATGTCTTCCTCACTGCCTGATTTAAATATAGGATGGTCAAATGTGGGTTCTTCTTCTTCATCGATATCTTCATGCTTTTGGTTTTTTCTATTGTCATATTCGTCAAAAGACTCACTCCATCCACGAGTGGACCTATCCATTTCTGGAGAGTCTAGATTAAGTAGGGAACTGTGAGATGTTTCTCCTTGAAAGTGTAGTGATTTAGGAATTACTCTCCATCCTTTAGACGTGTACTTGTTGCATCTTATGTTAACCATGTATTTGGATCTCAATTTCGTAAAAATTTTCTCGATAGTGTCAGGTAGTATCTCGAATTGTTCAAGTGTGTGTGTCTAGGTGAAAGTATCATTTGTATCTTGCTGAAAGTAAATGTTTCTAGTGTTAGAGGGTTAGAATGCCCTGATAGTGAGTTGGGAATCAAGTTGTTGTAAAAAGAGGATATACCACACATATTGAGATGGATAGCAAAAAATTGACAGGACATGCAAGGTAGACGTTTGAAAAAGTGTTTCAAAATAGAAATAGGGAGATCAAAAAAGGCAATAGGGAAAGACTAAAGAGCCAAAAGGGTATCCAAATCAACTGAGTTTTCTTGAGAAACTATTCTGCAAGTTTCCACTATCCTAGATGCGAGCTCCTAGATGCAAGTCAGGAAATATAGTATGCAAGCTACTGATGACCCTAGATGCAAGCTTTAACCCTAGATGTGATGATGTTCTGACCATATACAAGCCAGGGTACTAGATACAAGCCAGGATACCAAATACAAGCCAGGAAATCTGGGATGTGAGTTTCTGATGTCTCTGTCAGGTTTTGTCAATTTTGAAAAATTTGTCTTGAAAGTGCGTGAAGTTTGTTTGATTGTAAATTGCATTCTAAGACTTGTTGGTGAGTGAAAAATACATGTGTAGACCAAGGATTGAATTTTGTTGCTTGTTTTGAAGGATTTTATTTTTTTAGTGATCTTTCAGATACATCAAGCAGATTTGCATTGTTAAGGGAACAAACATATCCTTATACCCTATTTTCTAGGTGGAGGATGAAAATCCTTGCTCATTGACTTAGGTACACACTCAAATGCTAATCATAATATAGCCATAACCAAGCACACAATGGCTCTAGTCATGATGTTGTATTAGCTGACTCCAAATACAATTGAGGGCATGATATGACAAGTGTCTTGGGGCAATTACTTTTTGCCTTGTACACGGATTATCACCCTTTCGGGGATGAGTTAGGTAGTTTGTCTACAAAGTTCATTGTTTATGACAGGGAAATACATTCAAAACCGTCCCCCATAGAATTGAAAAAGGAAAAATTGAGGCACATAGCCCTATGAGTACTCAAATATGTGTAGTCTCACAAGAAAGATTAAAGCAGCTCTTCTCTACACATACCCAAGCATGTTCAAGGAATGATGTCAAAATTCTGAGAACAAAACCAGTTCCATCTTCTGAGGCTTTGGCCTTTGAGGAAGAAATTATTTATAGTGAGTTGGAAGGGTTGGCTTAAAACCTGTCCTCACTTGGGTCATTCCCAGGAGATTTTTTCCTCAACCGGCAGGTCATCTATTGCTAAATAAGCATATAAAGGATTGGCGAGCGTAGGATGTCTAGATTTCTGATTCTTCAAAAGAAGAAGAGCATACTCTCCTAATCCATGTTGTTTTCTCCCAAAACACGCAAATCAAAGGTTCTTTCCCTCAAGCTATGTTGAGCCTGATTTAGATATTCCTAAGTTTAATGAAAATAAGATGCATGAAAGAAAATTTGTGTTGTTCAATTATTTGCAATGTTAAGTGATTTGCTTGTTCAATTTTAGATCCCAAATTTAGATGATGAAGTTCATTTATCCCACAAAATTTAGGTGACTTGTGTTGTTCATTTACTAATTCCAAAAATGAATTATACGATGAGTTTGCTTTGTCCCTTTACCCCAAATTCCTTTCAAATTCTAAATCAATATTTGATTTTTTGATTTTCCTCTAAAGGAAAAGAGCATACTTCTCTAATTGATTTAACAAATCAGAAGAAAGTGTGTTTAGATAGAACAAAAAATAAAGGTCAAGATAAGGCGAGGGTAATCTGGAAAACAACAAAGTTAGTATTATTTTTCCCCTCTTTTTCAGCCCTGATGACAACCTGCAAACACTAATTAAGCTATCCAAAAGATCAAAAACCAAACTAGTTAAAATGTTAGAGGTTAGGCAATGAAGTATGTAAAAATCTTAACCAGATACAATCCTAGAAATATAGAATACGATGCAGTTTACCAGATACGATCCTCTACTACCAGATGCGATAGAATGTTCACTAGATGTGAGCCTATAGTTAAAATGAAATATGAAATCCTGGATGTGAGCCTTGATTTTTGTGGTGCAAGGGCGTATCCCAAATGCGAGCTTCTGCTACCAAAAATGACTCTAGACCTAAAAATTGGGAAGATAAATTGGTGAAAATAGAGTTAAAATGAGGCAAAATCTAGAATCGAGCCCCATGGTGGGTGCCATAAATGTGGTGTGTTAATTTGTGCACCTATTACATGTGACACAACACTTCAATAGATCATTACGTTAGTGAAAATGAGGTTAGCAAAGCATGGAAATCCACTAAAATTGATCAATTGCTTTCTAACTAGGAGTGTGAAAAACAACATAATAGCCCTCATATTATGCCTTTTCCAGAGACATATACTACCATGAAAGATTTGAATCAAAAATAATCTAAATGATAAAGAAACATGCATATTAGTTCTAAAAATGAAGATAATAACAATGCCTAATATCAAAGCTAAAATGCAACATGAATTAACAAATGATCTAAGCAGCATAACAATACATTTTCAATCTAAAAATTAGGCTTATTTGTTCTCAAAAACTCCTATTTATAGAAGAAATGAGGAGAGAGAGGGGGGACAAGGGTCATTAATGGAGTTGCAAAACTCATTAATGAGGTGTAAGAGGAATAAATGCCAAAGGAATTAAAGAAGCATGGGCTTGAGAAATATGCCTTAAATGCAAACATTTAAGAGGCATGGAGAGGTCACATACATTAAATGCAAGCATTTAAGGGGCATGGAAAGGGTTTAGAGTCAAGCTTGAGAAAGTTGACTTTCTCAAGTGGGTTGAGTTCCTAATCATATTTTTAGGAATGTGACATCATTAGGAGGTGGGTTAGAGTGGGATTAGGATTAGGATTAGATTTAGCATGGGGTGAATAGGTTGGGATGGGTTTGAACCCATGGTCAAGGTGGTTGAGGTAGGTTAGGTTGGGGTTTAGAAGAATATTAATGAAATGAAATATATTTAATATATTCATTAAAAAATAGGAATATTAATTATTTAAGTTTTTTATTTCTTTAGATAATTAATTAGGACTATAGCCAATTAATTAGATTAATTTAGGCTAGAAGATAGGCTTTTTGCAAGTGATTTGATATAATAGGGATTTATTTAATTCCTCTTAAATTAATTACCTTAGCCATGTTTGATTTTAATTAATTTGATTTAAATTGATTTGATTTGATTTGCTTAGGTGATTAAAAAAATTTAGTGATTAGATCACTTAGGAGATTAAATTTGATTTGAATGAATTATGATAGCCGATTGAAGAGTTGTTTGAACATAATTGCGGGTATGATCACACTTGGTGAAAATAGGGTCTATGGTCAGAGTAGACCAAATCCAGGTGGTTACAGATGCCACATCCCTCAAGAACCGAGGTCACATGGCGTCCATTGTGTCCCTAGACAACGATGCAACCGCCGCTGTATGGTAGGTTCCATTTTTTACAAGGTGTTGTTGTCCTCATGCGGGTGGCTTTGGTGGCCCAATTTACAGAAGTTGGAGATGTATCTCGGTGTCATCTCAACACATAATGGATAAAGAGCTCGCTTTGAGACTATAAGAATATGAGGATGGGTATCTCTTTCTTTGACTTCAAAGAGCCTATCCAAGAAATGATCGTACTCTTGTGCAAGATCTTCAAGGAGCCCCATGCTTGAGAATTTTCCCTGTGGATGTATTACTTTCTATATTGTATGACCACTAACAAGTTGTGCATTGACTGGGCCACTATCATCTCGAATCATGTGGAAAACCAGATGAGAAAGGCTGGGGATGATTACGTTCTACATGAAATCCTTCATCATGTGGTCCTTGGATCAAAAACATGTGAGAATCTAGGGATTGGACACTATTGGTGTCCTTGGAACTGAAGTGGCACAGGCCACCCCATGGGATCATTTTCCCCAAATTTGATGGGACAAGTATTTTCACAACTTTTGCAAGGTAAATGATGCATTCCTTTTCCATGAAATCAAGGCACTCACCAAGGATGTAGGGTTCAGGATATCTTTGGAAGCCATGGCCATGATAAGCCCATAGGGATGTTATTGCATCCAATTTTCACAACACACGTATATCTGGGTGACTAGGTTTTCCAGAAGCCTTATTTTTTTCCCAAACATTGTGGAGATAGAATTGTGTAGGAAGATCTTGGACATGCATTCCCTAATGGCCACTAAAAATATGACCTCAAGTTCCTTCCTAGTTGTATGCAATAAATACACTTTCTCCCTCAGAGCGGTCTAGGAAATAGAGACTAAGTTAAGTAGCCTAAACCTATCCAAATTTTCACTCAGCTATAAGGATTATGATGCATGCAGTCAGCTAGAGAAGGAAATTCCATGGGGATCCAAAACCCATGCAATGCATTTAGATGATTTTTGGGAGGATTGTCAGGATGACTTTGAGGTCTAGAACTACCATTACGTAATAATGTCAAAGGGTATGATGGACTACCTCCATCTCCATAATTTCACATGGAAATTTTCTGACAGCAGGTAGCTTGAAGACCCTGAGTATGAAGAAAAAGGCATTGATAAGATGGACCTCCCTTTGGTAGATTGGGAAACCCTAGAAACTTTGACCATTCAGACTATCTCAAGGGTTGTAATTAAGTGTAACCATGCATATTTTATGAAGATTTTCCCAAAGATTGTCTGATTGGACAATGATTTTTTGGAGGCAACCAGTTCTAGATCCTACGTGGAAGAACAATAAACATCCCAGGGGAAAAACAAGGTCGAAGAGTCTTCCCAGACATTGGACCCCACTCAAGACCCCGTGATGAGGCAGTTGGACACACAACTGATAAATTACCAGAAGTTATTGGAAGCATAATACTATAGCTTAACATTTGGTCTTGGAGCTACCCAATGAGGTCTCTACCCCTGTTGATCCTGTCTCCCTATATGGTTTCCCCATTTAGAATGCCATGCAAAGAAGATATCAGGGAAAAAGTAGTAATTGCAGCCACCTAAGCACCTCTCCAAAGAAATAAGAAGAATAAATCATGTAGATATCCCTTAAAAAAGGACCCAAGCCTGGAACCCATACAGGTGACTGAGGTCTATGAGATCCCATATTCCTCCTCCTCCAACAAGAATGATTCCCCAGAGGATCCCCTTGAGATATCCCAGACAAACATTGATCACTTCTTCCAGATCGATGATTTGGGGAGTCTACAAGCCTTGGAAAAAGGGGTGAGTGAAGAGATAATGCAAGAGGAGGATATGGGTGCCATTTGGGAGGAGGAGAAAAGGGAAGAAGAGGAACAGAAGATATTCCAAGAGTAGGAGGAAAAAATCCAACAGAAGGAGAACAAGAAAAATGCCAAAGAAGAAAAGGAACAAGAGAATAAGTGGATTGAGGAGAAATTATCAAAATCTAGGGAAACCAGACATATGGGAGAAATCGTACCCCTAGATGATATGCTCCAAATCCCAATAGGTGCTCTAGCTTAGTCACCTCTCTCAGACACATAGATAGATGAAGTCATCCTCGAGCCTCGGTAGGAGGCTTAAAATGAGAAGGTTTAACTGCCCTTGCCTCTCGGTCTGCTCACAAAAAATATTCAAGAGGATGATGCAGCAATAGATAAATAAAATGCAAGCAGTGATCTGGACAATAATGCCAAAGATACCATAATGGAGGAGCCTAAAAATATCCCAGGGACTCTTCAATCTCAGGGATAATAATGGGCGGACCAAAAGGAGTGCCACAATGGTTGGTAGAATCTTGAAGGAGGAAATCCCCAATAGAAATGATGACCCCATTTTCATTGGTCAAGATGTTGGCTAAAGGCCAAGAAATAAAGAAGCCTAAAAAGGTTCGCACCCTCCACACTACCCAGAGGGACTCATATGGGAACATGGTGGTAGTAGCGGTGGCCCCACCAATAGACAAAGATGAATATGAGGTATATTTCAAAGATTATATAATTACAAAATTTTTCCTAGGAAAAAGAGACTGGAAAGGAGTTTAGGATTTCTTACTTAAAGCAAACTGGGCTTTGTGCACGTGACATGAGAAAGAATCCAAAAAGGTGAAAAAGGTGCAAGGAGAAAAGACAAATATCCTCAAGCTCTTGATAGATTTAGTTCAACCTCTCTCCTCTGCATCACCTAGACCTTCTACATCTGGAGTGCCACTTCCACATGGCGATATAGATGTGCTTAAGGTAATGAAGAAGAAAGTGTTGGTTGTTAATCTTCATGTTTAAGATCCTCCCCGATTTCTTCAGAGCACACAACACAATGAATAAGATAAAGGTTGTCATCTCATAGTGGTAGGAGGAGATAGAAAAATATGAGGGGTGGAAGGATGACCTAGAATAAATTTTTAATCTCGGGGATGAAGATCTAGAAGAGACATACATTCTATGGGATGAGCCCTATGGGTTCCCAAAGACCCAATACTCTTGACTTGCATTTAGAATCAAAATGAGAAAGAAAATAGTAAAGATCCTAGAGGAACACCTTTTTGCGGTCCGGACCCCCATGGACCAATATTTATTATTCATAAAAAGAGATTACTTTGGTTGACCCATTGAGCCCTGAGACTTATACTCCCATTGATTCTATACTAATTAAATTTGATGAGGTGGTCGATGCACAATTCCATCCCTCTAGAGATTTTGACAACATGATCATGGTACGACTCTCCCAGCTGGTGCTTAGGGCCCACAATGCTACCATGGTGGCTTCAGAGTTAAGGGAAAAGACCAAGGATGCAAATGATTACCTCAAGAATGTTTTCAGCCATCAGGATTGTTTAAAGGACATAAACAAGGAGGGTGTGATGCAGATTTTGGAGGGTTACTAGAGGTTTAAGGACCAATAATTCCTTCTAGCTCTGGAAATTTCTCTTCCTAAGGTCTATTTTTATATTCTTTATTCTTTGAGTGCAAGCTCCCCAAGCCTAGAATTCTAGGTTCTAGTTTTGTATTCTTTTTGGTGACCCACGTTGATGATTTCCCCAGAGACAACTAATCAACGTCTAATTTTTTTTTTAGTCTTGTCAGAGGTGGGGTAGGTGAACTACAACCTGATGGTGACAGAAGAAGGATGGATACTTGCAAACACCTCCTAGCCCCCGAGGCACCAATTTGACATTTAATACATGGCGTATGAAGATGCTAATTAGAAAAAAGAAATCGAAAGGGAATTTTATTGGGCATATGGCTTATGGTACCCATATTTTGTAGTCACATCCATAAGTACAAGGGTGCTCTTCCTAACGATGGATTTTCCATATCTTTCTTCTTCTGTGTTCATTCTTCTTTCTCCTATATTCTCAAATTATTGTATATATTAAGGTGATTGTAACAAGGTAGGTAGTACCATCTGTAAGTATTGTAGCTGATGTACATAAGTAGGTTGTATAGGTTGGATTCCCAATGTAGATAATATTGTCTATAAATAATATGTTTGATGTTATTCCAAGGGTTAGCAAAATTCATGATTTTGTTGTGAAGAGAGATTATCATCTCTATACTTTTGATTTAGTTACTTCGCTATGTTTTAGTAGATTAATGCTCCCCTGGAGCCCTGAATGTAACCACTAGTGATGATAGATTCTTGAATTTAATGAAGGAATGATAAATCTCTCTTGGTGTCATACTTTGCGTCATTTCTGGTTCCAAAATTAACAAATACTTTTCATATTATATGTGTTCGCTATCATGTATGCATTTGGTATTTATTATTAGTTATTTGTCTAGATATTTTTTTTTATGTTTAGAAACTTATAGTATGACTATAGATAGATTCTTACTCTAACTTTGTCTTGACTTTTTTTTATTTTCTTTGTTAAAGTTAAACATGCTTGCAGGAAACCCCACCCTTATCAAATTCCCAGAATTCAATGAGTTAAAACTAGCAGGCCCCTTAATATAAATAGTCACTTGTCCAAGTATGTTATCCCTACTTCATCTTGACATGACTACCATGTTCTTGGAGGCTAGGAGATCCTGCTCCCCAGTAAACCTCTTCATGCAAAGTTGGTTGGTTGTCGCAAAGTCCCGTCAAAACAGTATAAGATTGAATTATCTAATTGTGTTGGAATAAATTAAGAATCATTTCCTAACATATTTATTCTCTATTGAATCAATTTGAGGCACTAATTTGTTAGATTTTCATTTCCTTCCTTGACTGGTCTAAATAGAACTAGGGGATTTTACTTGGTTTGTGGGCTATAATGCATCAAGGGTCCATTCTATGGATATCTTATTGTTTTTTCCTATATAATGGATCTTATGTAACATATACATAATGTTACTAACCCTTTAATGTGAACAAAGTGTGGATAAGGAGGTGTACATCGTGAGTATCCTTAAGGAGGCTGCATGAAATAGGTGCCAAGAGTATAGAAGTAGAGGATCTACCTTACCAAGGGTATATTTTTATGTTGGGAAATGGTAGGAAATGTTCCAAACATGGTGAATCAACTTTGACTTAACCCTAGAAGTCTTGGGGAAGTTGTTTTCTACGAAGCTCTAGTTTGGGGGTGAATTGAGGAGGGTTTTGGGGATTTTGCATAAGATGAAGTCATGAGTTATAATTGACTGGAAAATCCTCTAATTAGGATCAAAATACAATACTTTTTGGAGTTATAAGTTTTTGAAATAAGTTAAACTTATACTTTCTTTGTAAAAGAGGGCTAATCTGCCAATAAAAATTGGTAAAAGTGGCATTTTGTCAAGATTGGTCAAAAGTAAAAATACTTGAACTTTAGGTATGTTGAAGAAATCCATAGAGGGTATTTGAAACAATTTTTATCTATATAAGTATTGTGGGAAGTTTGGGTTAAAATTGAAGAAAATAGTTTGTGAAGGCCTAATTGACTAATAGGTCTAGTGAAGGGTAGAAGTTGAGTTTGAGACAAAACGAATGGTTGGAACTTTGTGAGAAGTTGATCCATGTTTTTTTGGGCCATACTAAGAGATCTAAAGCCTTTTAATTCATCTTAGAGCCAAAGACCAAGTTTCACCATATAGGAGTCATAGGGTGCCTTGAGACATTTAAGAGGAACCAAGAAGTTACATCAACCAAACAACCTATTTGACCAAAGAGTCTTGAAGCCCCAAACCATCTGCACCAAGTTGTATCAGAGGATTAAGTAGGTCCTTGAGGGAAGTTGTTGTAGTTGGTTAAGTGTGATAGTATGGCACCAAACAGCCAAATGGCTAGGGAGATTGAAGAGTTGAGGGAAGCCCTTGAAAGAGAGAAGAGGGAGAAGAGAGAGTTGGAATAAGCAAAGGAAAAAGAGGATAGAAAAAGTAGGAGAGAGAGAGAGACTACAAATTTTGGAAATAATTGAATCCCTTGAGAAAGAAAGAGAAGAACCTAAGAGGGAAGCAAACCATGAAAATGAGGAAGAGCGCAATGATGATTGAGGACATGAAGAACCTAGGGAAGAAGAAGATCATAAGGAGAGAAGGATGGTAATATTACTAAAGGTAGTTCAAAGTGGAGGAGTTAGGGGTCATATTTACCTACCAATGTACCAAGGAAGGATGGAGAGTGAAGAAGTATTAGGGTGGTTAGAAGCCCTTGAAAATTTATGTGAATTAGAAGACATGGAGGATGATAAGAAGGTCAAATTCACTAAGTCTAGACTAAGGGGTATTGCATTGAATTGGTAGACCAATATGCAGAATGAGAGAGAAGCTAGAGGATTGAACATGGTTACTAGTTGGGAGAGGATGAAGTATATGATGAATAATCAATTTCTACCATAAGATTTCATAATCCAAACAAAGAGGATGAGACAAAATTTTAAACAAAGAGACAAGGAGGTGATGAACTACACTAAGCAATTCCATAAGTTGAGCATAAGAGGAGTGGAAGATGAGGAAGAGAAAGTGGGCAGGTATCTTAATGTCCTTAGGTTAAAAATACAAGATGAAATAGGTTTGAATGTGTCTAGAATACTTGGTGAATGCTTTCAAATTTCTATTCGGGCAGAGGAGAAGTTGAAAATAAAAAAATACAGACATGGAAACAACAATAGGGGAGGATCATAAATGAGGGGTAGGGGAGGATGAAAAAACAAAAATTTCAGAATAAAAATGACAAGAACAAAGGAAATGAATTTGGTTTAGAAAAGTGAGGTGGTTATAGAGGTGGAATAATTGGTGGTGGAACAGGAACACAGACATTTACTCGAAGGTGTTACTACTACAATGAAGTTGGGAATCCATCATTTAAATGTCCAAAGTGGGAAGAATCTGAGAGGAGAAAGGATAGAAGGTTACATTTGGAATAGGAAGATGAGAGGAAATAAGGAAAGGAGCCCCTAATGGTGGAACCATAATTGGAAGGAGAATTTCTTATGATAAGGAAAGGTAAACTACTGCAACAAACAACATATGTATCAATTCTCAAAAAAATTGCGTAAGCCATGGAAATTTGTGTAATTTAATCATAGATTCTGGTGATCATGACAATTTAGTTTCATTTGATATGGTATATAAGTTGGGATTGAAAACATTTTATCATCCTGTTGATGAGACTTTGTGACAACCTCGCCAATAGGGAGAGAGTTGTCATCGGGTACCAGAGTACCGTCCAACTTCATTTGAAAAGGTTTACTAGATAGTGGGTTATCCTAGCCTCCAAGAACTTGGTATTCAGGTCATAATGGTGTGGGATTAACTTAGTTGGATAGGTGAATGCTTATTTTGAGGGTATAGCTGGTTTTCACTCACCAACCTCTAAAACTTTGACGATAATGGGTTTCCTGCAAGCACTTCTTATCTCCAACAAAGAAAATATAAAAAGATAGGAGAGGGTTAGTGTAAATCTCTAACTACAGTCATGATATATATTTTCATAACATCAAAAAATTTCCATATGAAAATAAATAACAGATACCAGGCATACATATGACCACCAATCGGATATATACTAGTAGTAAGGTGAAATATTTGATTAAATCAATAAAGAACTGGAACATAGGATATAAGAAAGCATAAAACATGAAAGGTGTTCATTAGCTCTAGGATCAAAAACAATACAACATATGGTACAAATTAGTGCTCCTCATTCTTTCATCAACTTAAGTCCACCATCACTGACGGTTACACTAGTGGCTCCAAGGGAGCATCAATCTACTCTAAACTTTTAAAACAAGATAGCTAAAAAATTGTATAACTTGTGGATAGCTAAATCATCAATTTTCCGACCCTTAGAATTTCATCAAACTTATTATTTATAGACATCTTATCTACCTATGAAACTTAACCTATGCAAGCTACTTACATTATATTACAATATTTACAACCGGTACTACCTGTGCTGTCAGGATCATCATATTATATACAAATATTTGAGAAGAAAAGAGAGGAAAGAAGGAAAGAGGCTCTAGGAAAGCCACTGTCAGAAAGAGTGCCTCTATACTTGTGGACATGATGGTTCTCTTTGGGTAACTTGGGTCATACACCCTCATTAAAGCATCTCTGGTCCTTAGTCATCGAGCGATACTTTGTATGTCAGATATTAAATGCTGAAATAATGTCTTGGAAGTTGAGAGACATCTATAGTGAAATTTCTACCTAATAGTGACCCATCAGGATGTAAAGGATGGCCTCAGGTCTGACAAAAAATCATAGATAGTGATTGGTCGGCTAAAGGGAGCTCTCAACACTTATCACCATAAATAATACAAAACTTGGGATCCAAAATTCCAAAATCTGCCAGCTTATGCTCAAAGAATAAAGAACTACTTCTCATAACCCACCCTTGATGAAGGAGTCCATAGAATCTAGGAAATTTCATTGGCCTTTGAAATTTTCATATCCTTCCAAAATCTAGAGTATGCTTTCCTCTTCCACATCCTTTAGGCAATCTTGATGATCAACCAAACTTTTGAAGTGATCCTCAATTTCTTCAACCTTCTCCTTCAATTTCACAGTTACCTTGGCAAAGTCATGGAATTTGAGCATCATCTGGGAGAGTTCCACCATTACATGTTATTAAAATCTCTAGTGGGCTTGAATTGAGCCTCGACCACTTCATCAAACTTGCTAAGTATAGAGTCAATGGGAGTATAAGTCTCCATGTTGAGAGGGTCATTCGATGTAAGCTCCTTGATATATGCAACATATTGGTCTATTGGGGTCTAGAATTCCAAGAGTTGTTCCTCTAGTACCCTTATTAGTTGCTTGTCAATCCTGACTTTGAATGCAAGTCTAGAGTACTAGGTCTTGAGGAACCCATATGACTCATCTCCTAAGATGCTTGTCATTGTTACACTATCTTCCCTAATATTTAAAATCTCCACTATGACATCTTTCCATTCTTCATATTTTTCAGTATCTCCCTGCCACCGAGGAATGATGGCCTCCAATTTCTTCACTATGTCATGCACCCGGAATAATTTGGAGAGAGACTCAAACATAAAAATTCTTATGACTCCAACCTGTTGGGACATCCATTCATCCCCTACCAATGCCTTTCTTTTTATGAATCTCAGTGTATCAACATCACTCAGAGGGAGCGGTGTTCCGAGCATCGAAGGTCTAAGTGTTTCAGTAATGAGGGGGCTCACTAACTCTCTTAGGAGTCTGAAAATATTTACATTGGTAACTTTCAATTCCTTCATCCTTTGGGACTTCTTTTCATAACGGGAATGGATAGCGTAGCTTACCTCGTTCAAGATGTATAATTCCCCTTGTTGGTTTCTTTTTCCTATAGGCACCTCCATGATCACATACTCTTCAGCAGTAACATCCAAGTCTTCCTTTCCTGTATGTGGAGTAGCTATTATCTCCACTACATTATCATTTGGAGCCCTTCAAGTGATGTGAAGGGTACAGGCCTTTTTAGGCTTCTTTGCAACTTGGCCTTCATCCAACATTTTAGCTAGTGAAAGTGGGGTCACCATTGCCATTGAGGCCTTTCTCTTTCGGGATTCCACTAGCCACTACAATGGGGAAAATGGCCCGCTCACTATCATCCTTGATCTTGAGGTATCCCCGGGGTTCAGTTTAGGTTCTCTCCTAGATGTGTTTCCTTCTATGTTGATGTGGTCTTCACCAGTATTTTCTTGTCATTTTTATGCACCACCTCCTGGGATATCATCCATTGGTAGGGTAGCTAGTGGTGGTAGTAGAGTCGATTTGTTCAAGTCTACTTGTTCAAACATGGTCGCAACCTTGTTGGCCTTTGTATTAGGTGGTACTGGAAGGCCTTGATCACCAACAGGGTCAGGAAGCACTACATTAGAAGGTATGGTTGCTCCTGGATGTCCGATTTCCTCTTCTATTGATCATTGCTTCCTGACATGTTCATTTTCCTCTTCTTCTTGTATCATCATTTATTCTTTGGCCTCTGTTAACTCCTTGTGTGCATGAACCTTAGTCGCTGGTTCTACCATTTCCTCCATTGTGTTATCTACCATACCCTGCAATTCCCCCAGATCACCCATTGGGAAGAAATCATCAATGTTGATCAATGATATCTTTGGGGGACTCTCCAGAAGATCCTATTTTTTGGAGGAGGACGAGAGTACTTCAACATCACGTATGTTCCCAGGCTCAAGATTTGGGTTTCTACTTCATGGGGGCCGCTTTTCCTTCTATTTCTTTCTCCTCTTGAGTGTCGACCAAGGGTCTGTTACTGTTGTTGTCTCTTTAGTCTCTTCTTCATAGGCTATGCTTATCAATGTGGCCAAAGAGGGTCACTCTCTTGGTGGGGAACAAGAACCTACCAGAGTGGCTCCAAGACCAAATGTCACTCCAGAGTTTGCTGCATCTAATCATTTCTGGGAATGCTCAAAATTTTCACCCAATGACTCCATCAGGGGGGCCAAAATGGGGTCTAAGACCTGAGGAGGGATTTTGACATTCTTATTACCTTGGGCTTTGGATTGTTCCACCACTCAGGAGTGTGGGGCTTCCAAAAATTGATTGTCCAATCAGACACTCTTTGGGAAAGCCTTCACAAAATAGGCATGGCTGTGTCGAATCACTTTTTTTGAGATTACCTCAATGCTCAGAACTTTTGAGATGTCCCATTCTACTGGAGGGAGACCCATCTGTTCAATACCTATTTATTTATACTTGGGGTCCTTAAGTGACCTGATGTCTAAAAAATTTCATGGGAACATCCAGAGATTTAGATGTTCCATCATTCCCTTCAGCATCCTGGATTACTACCAATTCCATATGTCAAAATCATCTTGGAAATTAGCACAAAAATCCTCCAAGTGCCTCTCATGGGGATTGATTCCCAAGGGCATTAGCTCTGCTAGTCGCCCAAACAAATCATATTCTTTGCAACTAAATGAAAATTTAGCTAAGTTTAGACTATGTATCTCACTCTCTGCTTCCCGAGCCACGATGAGGGAGAAGGTGTATTTCTCGCACATAAATGGAAAAGAGACAAAGGTGATTTTCTTAGTGGTCGTTAAATCAAGCGCCTCCATAATTTTCCTACAAAATTAAAGAAAAATTATCTTGTCCCCACAATGTTTGGGCAACAGAAAAGGATTATGAGAAAATCTGGACACCCGATTATAGGTGTGCTAGGAGAAATGGATGAAATTATATCCCAACATATTTACTAAGGCCATGGCCTATAGGGACGTTCTAAATCCTAGATCTTTGGTGATTTCCTTAATCCCATAGAAGATGAAGGCATAGTTGACTTTGCAAAAATGGGGGAAAAATTCATCCCATTGAATATGGGGGATATAGTCCCATGGGGTGGCCTACGTAGTTCCATCCCCAAGGAAACCAACTGTGGTTAATCCCTGAATTCTTGGGTACTGTCGGGCAAGTGGACAAAGGATGTAGGAGGTCATATAGAATTTCTTCTTTGTCCCAACCTACCTAATCTAGATGTCTACATGCTTGAAAATGATGTTGGCTCAGTTGAAGCATGTCTTGTTGGTGGTCATACCATATAAAAAGTAGTACATCCAAGGGGAAAATTCTAGAGCATGGGGCTCCCCAAAAATCCTGCATAGAAATAAAATTTCAGCCTTGATGGGATCCTTGAAGTTAGAGAAAGGGATATCCATCTACATCTTCTTAAATTCTTAGCATGGGCTCTTTAGCCACTCAAAGTTGAGGTAGCACTAGGATAGTATAGCTACTTCCTCAAACTATGCAAGCAAAGTGGCCTTGGTGAGAGTAACAACACCTAGAAAAAATGAGATGCGCCACCCTCTGGTGGTAGCATCACGGTCTAGGGAGATGATGGGAATGGGGTAAAAAAGGGGGTTAGGAGAGACCAAAACAACAACTCCACTACCTAGACTATAATATTTAGCTAGGAGCAATATTAACTCTGGCACTTGCACTGAGTAGGGAAAACCAGCCGCTTGAATGATACTAGATGTCGCTAAGTTGAATGAAATAGGGTCATTGGCCTATTGTTGTTGTTGATGAATTTATTGAATAAGGCCATTCAATTCAGCCTGGGAACTGATATCTATGTCGATGATCTCTTTAAGGGTGGACTCAATTCAAGACCCTTCAATCATCTTGCCTTTATTATACTTCTAGTTCAATGGGAGCTTTTTTAGTACCTGTTCTGCCTTTTTCTTCTTGATAATGCCTACATAGGAACTTGGGAATTCAAGGCTCTCCAGAGGTGAAAGCTCTGAAGCCATTTCTTTCTTACTTTAACTTGAACCTGCAAACCAGACAATCGTCAATACATAAATATCAGAAATATTTCAGGTTCCAGAGGCTTCAGGAACGATTTTACTTACCCACCTGAAACAACAAAAGTTAGATATCTCAAAAGAAATCACGTGTCATGAGATACCTTTGATACATTTAAATTGACACATATGAAACCATTCATGCCCATAGAAGACCAAAAATGATGAAAAAATATTAGAAGGGTTAAATATGTCTAGATTCGCCAAGACACCCAAAGTTAACTTGAAAGGATAGTAACGCCAGCGAAAAGATAGGCAACCTTACTTTCGTACCCTAACACGTGCATGCCCACTCAGCTAAGTAATGATAATTAATGGAAAATTATTCTAGCATGAGTGGTATGAATGCCACTTTGGACAAGTTTTAAATGCTTGCATGTGGGAATTAATTCCACCATTAAGATGGAAATTACAGAGGAGACTTTAAGATTAACAACCTGCTAATGAGCTGGTCTCTGCAACTGATATACCCATCACCTCAAAACTCAAAGTTGCATTGAGAAGAAGGGTGGATGTGCTTATTGGGTGGACATGGTCCTTAGATGTCATAAATAATTATGAATAATGGTGTCCCTAAGATTTACCTCCATGAGACCTATACTAAAAATGACTCTCAGAGATGGAAAGTCTCCTTAGTAAAGGAAGGTACAAACTTTATCCAACTTAACAATTTATAGCTAGCCAAAAATATTAACAACAAATAAAGCACTCAGAAATTTACAGAACCCAACTCTAGCCTACATGACTCAAACAAGTATCTACAAGGAAATCATGACGCTCGACGGACCCATATTTACAAAATTTACAGACTACAGATCTAGACGCAAAATGCTACTTACAGAGGACTTACAACCAAGGAAATAGATGCCCCACCTTCGAGTCAGATGACTATGAAGAAAAAGAGAGGCACCAGCACCAGGAAAGACAACATACCAAGAAACAAGAATGACCTGGATGACAAGGGAAAACGAACACCCCCAAAAAATAGAAAACAAAAACCAACAAAAACCAAACTAAATGAAAACAAATAGACGAAAGAAAAAAATGGAAAACAAACAACAAACGGGAACTAAAAAAAGAAAATACAATGAAAATAAAAGAATCCTAAGGTCCTACCTAAAACTTGAAATGTCAAAATGGGGGACTACAAACAATCTCACTCTGTCACCTAAACGTTCCATGAGAATATTTAAATACACCTTTTCACCTTCTACCTCAAACACCTTAGCTCAGAAAGCAAATTCCTTCGCTCTCAAGATAATTCGCTAGAAGGTAATGTTGGAATAATGATACATTTTGCATCAGTGAATGCACTTAGTGAAAACACTTATTCGGTTTTGAAGTGCTTACCGAGCTCATCACTCAGTCTACAGCAGTTACCGAGCATTCAGTAAAGATCACAGACCAAACAGTTCAAACCGAGCAGTAAGGCAGTTACCGAGCAAATGAGAAGAACAGTAGTTACCGAGCAGACGGTAGTCACCGAGTCATCAGACTGAAGATAACCGAGAAGTCAGTTTCTACCGAGTCACCAGTGTTTACCGAGTGACAATATGTTTACCGAGTAACAATATATTTATCGAGTCACCAAAGCTACCGAGTTCCAAGCTACACTACGGGACTAGTATGGACCGAGCCTCTACTCTTACCGAGTGCATGACGATGCCAAGTACAGTAGTGGATGCCGAGTATCAGAAGATCACCGAGCCAGCTTAAGG
>MU226878.1:4008510-4043486 GCA_018584345.1 Thuja plicata | reverse complement strand
AGAAAAAGTAGCAAGTACATCAGTCCTGTGTGACTGATGAATGGTTGACTACTCTACTTCTGGAGTAGTACCTATGCATAATGGTTTATGGCACCCTTTTCCATTGATGTCAATGGGGGAGTATGTATTAAAAACAAGGAACACAAATAAAGTACTAAACAAGGAACATATACAAGGAGCTTATACTCTGGGGGAGTATACATATAAAACATAGTCTATGTTACTGTAGTAGTGTAGATGAATCTTTGATGAGGATATTGAGAAGATTGTAAAAGAAAGAAGACACCATGAACTGAAGTTTTTTTTATCATATGTTTTCATCAAAGCCAAAGGGGGAGATTATTGGAGATTTGATTCTAAACAGTTGATTGATTGTATGTTTGTCATTGATGACAACATATAATACACAATAGTACTTCTGTATGCACTTATCCATATGATGACATGAAGACTTGCATGGAAAGATACATGTTGTTGACATTTTTATTATGCTATTTTCATACATGTAGACCCAGATATGATGTTTCAGTAAAGATATGTAATTATGTTAGTGACAGTTATAGTTCTAGAGGAATAACGGTTTAAGGCCGATGTATGTAACATGTTTATTGAGTTGTGCCTATCCTCAGGATATGCGTGTGTATATTCATGATGAGTTATGAGTTTTTTATATTAATCTAAAGGTGCCAAATTTATTTCAAGAAGATTGCAAAGTTATGATTAAATTGGTGAAGCCGACTTAGTGAAGTGACGTGTCTATTCAGTTAGTACTTGCGCAGTTGTAATTATGCTTGCAGGCTTAGTAGAGCTGACAAAGATGTTAAGAAGAGTTTTCCTATAGGTCCCATGATCTCATACTTGGTGTATATACTTATAGAAGGTCATTTGTGATAAGAAGAGTTGAGAAAGCCAGAGATAAGAAAAGCAGAGCAGAGTGTTAAAGAAGCAGAGCTATATTTATCATATGTTGATAATATAGATATTGAAGTAGAAGCTTTCAAAAAATAGAGAAGATTGTTATAGTTCTTTACAAGAGGTTAAAGCATTAGTGCACAAAAGGAACTGATCAGACAATCAGTGTCACAAATAGCAGTTCACCTTGTTGATACAGTGTGTATCAAATAATCAGAAGGTTGTAGCCTTCACCACTTGGACAGTGAGTCCTTGGATAGTGAGTCCACCACCCCTAACATGGTTATTGTAAAAGAATCCTAACAGAGTCTGACCCTTAACCAAGTCACTATACTACTGCATTGTAATGAACAACTCCTAACAGGGTTGGAAGATCTTTTAACAGGGATCACTATAAATAGTATAGTACTTTGTGGGTACTAATTCCCACTGGGATTTTTACCATTTGGTTTCCTCGTAACCAAATTGATGTGTTGTATAATGTGTTATCTAAATGTGCATTTACTTTGTATCAATATGGATTAATAAGTTTAAGATAAAGATCAAGTTGCTGATAACTGATTCACCCCCCCCCCCCCCTCTNCTGATTCCCCCCCCCCCCCCCCTCTCAGTTATCCCTGAAGTATTCTAACAATATGTGTATTAGTTATAGTACAAAAGATTGGTAGTTTGATGAACTTCAACTGTTATATTTCACATTGTATTAGTGTGATAATGTAGTGTGTTTCCATCAATGCCAAAGGGAGAGATTGATGAACTATAACTAATTGAATATATGTAGATGTTAAGTTGATGATCATAGAGACATAAGAAAGTTTATGCAAGGCATTAAATCAGTTAATGTATTGTATTGTATTTTCATTGATGTCAACTTGATATAATCAGTATGTTCTTGGACATATTGCTAAAAGAATTCAAAGAACTGATGAATCAAAGGCCATGCTATCAGTAATGCACATAAGTCAAGTATTCACAAAGTGACTGTATACATTGAAGGAGTGCACACCGATGGTAAGAGTAAATCAATGAGAGAAAAATCACAGGGTTACCTAACGAGCAAATGCAAAGCATTACCGACTAGCAAAGTCACAGTGTTTCCTGACAGATGGAGATTCAGAAGACAACTGAAGTCACATAGATGGAACATTCAGTTGTCATTGATGACTAACTGAAGTATTAACCAACATAACAGAGAGTTCAGAAATGACAAAATGCTTAGTTGTCAAGAGCTAAAAATAGACTTAACTGATACTTATCATTGTTTTAATCGACAAGATAAAGCCAAAGATAAGTAAAGGATTTAAATATGCTTTGTCCAGTTGGAAAGATCTCTACGAGTTAAAACTAGAGCTTTTTGCTTTAAATCTAATTGGCAAGAATTGTGGATCACGCCAAGGTTAAGAAAGCCAAGAAATGGTGAAATCATGTCTATATAAGAGATAAGCTTATTCATTATGAATAAGGAGAGTGACAAGAGAATAGATGCTGAAGAAATTCTGGAGAATAAAGTCTTCATTTAGACCTGATCAATCAAGCTGAAGAAAGAGCTAAATTCTGTGAACACCGATGAATAGTGATATAACATCATAGAGAAAAATAGTGTGGAGAAAAGGTATTGAATTGATGACATTGATAAGAAAGGTAATGCACTGACAATAGATCTAAAAATCTGCAATTCAAGCTGGGTAAAAGTACAAACCTGTGTCACACTTTTATAAAGGAAAAAGACAACAACATGCAAACTATTCAACTTTAACGACATAAAATGTGGCATTTGTATTTAGAATTTGAGGATGATGTAAACTAAAGAAATGTGTAAAAATAGATTAAGTTTATGTCTATAATTTTTTAAAAAAAATTTGAACAAGAATGTACATAGTTTTTTAATTTTTGAAGTCCATTTTTCCATTGCTTAAAACTGCTAAAAATCTAGAGTCTAGTTCCCTCCAAAAAAGTATATGCAAATAATATATTTTTCCCCTGATTTCAAAATATGTTATAGATAAAATGTATAGCTAGTGCAAAAAAGAAGAAAGATTGGTTTCCAATGTATTTTTTCTCTGTTATAACTGCTCAAAGTTGAACTTTTCTAAAATCGACAGTTTTCACCTCCCTCCGAATTTCCCCTATCAAATCTACACCATTCAAAAAAAAAATTACATATTCTTGAAGAGAACTCTCTCCTCTAGTGTTAAATATAAATTTTAAATTTTTTTGATATGATTTACTATTTTTTTATTTATTTGAAGCAACATCTTTTCGAATGTTAAAATACCTACTTGTATTTTAAAATTATAATATATTATATCTAATCAAAATATTATAAAATTTATATGACAATAATCTTGACTCTGTGCTCTACAAAAGGGTATTTTTTATATTTTTAAAAATATCATTAAAAAGAGTAAGGGTAATTGAAACATTGATTTTCTAAAATAATTTTATTTCTTTGGTAATTGGTATAAAACATGCATTTAATAGGCATTTCCAATTGGAAAAGCTTAAACACTTATCTAGCTTAGCTCGAATGAATCTAGATAGACCATATGTTTGATGAAAATTAATTTTTATTTAGAAATACTCAAATTTAGTTGTGCTGATAAGTGGTCTTGAAACATGACACAACTTTGTGCTTTTACCCAGTTGTATATGTGAACAAATCAATTTATTGTTTCAGTTTAACCATTGAAGCATCAAGTCTCTTAACCAAGCATGACTTATAAGTATTTTCTAATTGAGATACATCCCAAGGAGTATCAAAAAGTTTGATCATACAAAGTAGCATTGGATATGCCTGATACCTATTGACAGGCCAAGTGAGTGTTTGATCAAGGATGGTAGCATTAGATGCTAGATTCTAAGTAACAAACTCTCTATTTAAATCCTCTAACAAGGTCACACCTAACAGTGTGTTTGTAACCTTTAACAGGGTTGGCTCTTAACCGAGCTTACTTCAGAAGAGTGAAAATTTGGGGTACCAGTCCCAGTGGTTTTTCCCTTAACAGGGTTTCCACATTAAAAATCCATGTGTTAATGTGTTTGTGAGTCATTACTTTATTGTTTTTTATTTCACTTATGTAAATCTGGATTGATTGGTATACACTAGTTATTTACTGTGTTTCAGTAAATAGAAGACTGCTTATCGGTAAACATACAGAAGAAGGTTTTACAAAGCATTCTGACAAGTAGTAATTTGATATAATTATTTCAAGGCATTCATCTTACAGGACTAAATAAAACTAGAGGTATAATTTTGTGGTACTAAGTTTGAAGGGTTGATTGAAGGATTACTTTTTGAGGCCACTGATTCACCCCCCTTCTCAGTTATTACTAAACATGTTTAGTATTTGATTTGATTCTATGTCCTCTTAATTTTTTTGGATTAAAAGAGAAACAAAATTTCACAATCGTTAGGTTTAATTTATTATATTGTTTGATTATGTTTAGGGTTAGGCTTCAACTTAAAATAGTGTTCAAATAGGCTTACTATTTGGGTTCAATTTGTTCTAATGTAAGGTCAAGGTAAATTTGGGGTTGAGGTTAGTGTTTAATTTTGTTTGATGTTCAGTTATTTGATTGATGATTAGGGTTAAAATTTCTTTAGGGTTTTCATTACAATTCATTATGGATTAGGTTTAGGGTTTATTCTTATTTTTTACTAGGGAGCTCAGTTTCAATTTTTTAATTTTTAGGGGTGGGGTTTAATTAGATTTGTGGCTTGGACTTAGCTTTGTTTACTATTAGGTTTAAGATTCAATTTTTATTTATTTTTAGTTATAGGATTAATACTTTAGTTTAGAAATTATAATTGTAGTAGGCTCAAAGTTAAGGTTGGTATATATTTAAGATTATGGAGTGAGGTTTGAGTTAAATAATGTTTAAGGTTATGTTTTAAAAGGGATAGGATTTGATTTGATTCTATGTCCTATCTTTTTTTTTAGATTAAAAGAGAAATATAAAATTGACAATCATTACATTTAATTTATTATATTATTTGATTAGGTTTAGGGTTAAGGTTCAATATACTTTTGTGTTCAAATAGGCTTACTATTCGGATTCAATATGTTCTACTATGTGGTCAAGGTAAACTTTTTGTTAGGGTTAGTGTTTAATTTGGTTTGATTTTCAATTAGTTGTATGATGATTAGGGTTGAAATTTCTTTAGGGATTTGATTATAATTCATTGAGGTTTAGGTTTAGGGTTTATTCTTATTTTTTGCTAGGGAGCTAAGTTTCAAGTTTTGAAGTGTTAGGGGTGAGGTTTAATTTGGTTTGGGGTTTGGAATTAGCTTTGTCTACTATTAGTTTTAAGATTCACTTTAGTTTATTTTTACATATATGATTAATATTTTTGTTTAGAGATTATAATTATAGTAGGCTCAAAGTTAAGGTTGGTATTTATTTAAGATTATGGAGTGAGGTTTGAGTTCAACAATGTTTAAGTGTATATTTTAAAAGCGTAAGGTTTTTATTTGATTCTATGTTCTCTTAATTATTTTTGATTAAAAGAGAAACATAGATTTGACAATCGTTAGGTTTAATTTTGTATACTGTTCGATTAGGTTTAGCGGTAAGGTTCAATTTACTTTAGTGTTAAAACATGCTTAGTGTAGGGTTCAATTTGTTATAGTGTAAGGTCAAGGTAAATATTTAGTTAGGGTTAGTGTTTAATTTGGTTTGACATTGAATTATTTGTATAGTGATTAAGTTTGAAATTTCTTTATGTTTTTTATTATAATTAATTGTGCTTTAGGTTTAGGGTTTATTCTTGTTTCCTGTTAGGGAGCTAAGTTTCAAGTTCTTAAGTATTAGGGGTGGTTTTTTATTTTGTTTGGGGTTTGGACTTAGGTTTTTATACTATTAGGTTTATGATTCAATTTGGTTTATTTTTATTTAGACAATTAATATTTTTGTTTAGAAATTATAATTACATTAGACTCAAAGTTAAGGTTGGCATTTATTTAAGCTTATGAATTGAGGTTTTGCGTTTGGTAATGTTTAAAGTCATTTTTTAAAAGGGTTTAGATTTGATTCGATTCTATGTCCTCTTGAATTTTTTGGATTAAAAGATAAACACTAATTTGAGAATCATTAGGTTTAATTTATTATACTTTTCTATTAGGTTTAGGGTTAGCGTTCAATTTACTTTACTATTCAAATATGCTTAGTGTTAGGGTTCAGTTAGTTCTAGTGGAAGGTTAGGCTAAAGTTTGGGTTAGGTTTAGTGTTTAATTATTTGTATGATAATTACGGTTGAACTTTATTTAGGGTTTTGATTATAATTTACTTTGCTTTAGGTTTAGGATTTATTCTTGTTTATTTTTAGGGAGCTAAGTTTGAAGTTTTTAAGTTTTAGGGGTGGGGTTCAATTTTATTTGGGGTTTGGAATTGGTTTTCTCTCTTATTAGGTTTAAGATGAAATTTGGTTTATTTTTAGTTATATGATTAATATATTTTTTTATAGATTATAATTACATTAGGCTCAAAATTAAGGGTGGTGTTTATTTAAGCTTATGGAGTGAGGTTTGAGTGAAATAATGTTTAAGGTTATGTTTTAAAAGGGTTAGTATATGATTTGATTATATGTCCTCTTGATGTGTTTGAATTAAAAGAGAAAAATAAATTTGACAACTGTTAGGTTTAATTTCTTATACTATTTTATTAGGTTTAGGGTTAGGGTTTAACTTATAATAGTGTTCAAAAAGGCTTACTGTTAGGGTTTAATTTGTTCTACTATAAGGTCAGGGTTAATTTTGGGTTAGGGTTAATGTTTAATTTGGTTTGATATTTAGTTATTTGTATTATTTTTAGGGCTCAAATTTATTTAGGGTTTTTATTACAATTCATCATGGTTTAGGTTTAGCATTTATTCTTTTTTTTACTAAGGAGCTAAGTTTAAAGTTTCTAAGTGTTTGGGGTAGGGTTTAAATAGGTTTGGAGTTTAGACTTAGCTTTGTCTACTATTAGGTTTAATATTAAATTTGGTTTATTTTTAGTTATAGGATTAATATTTTTATTTAGAGATTATAAATACAGTAAGCTCAAAGTTAAAATTGACATTTATTTAAGATTATGGATTGAGGTTTGAGTTCAATAATGTTTAAGGTTATGTTTTAAAAGGGTTAGGATTTTATTTGATTCTATGTCCTCTTGATTTATTTAGATTAAAAGAGAAACATAAATTTGACAATCATTACATTTATTTTCTTATAATATTTTATTAGGTTTACAGTTCGGGTTCAATTTACTTTAGTGTTCAAATAGGCTTACAGTTAGGGTTCAATTTGTTCTATTGTAAGGTCAAGGTAATTTTTTGGTTAGGGTTAGTGTTTAATTTAGTTTGATGTTTAATTATTGGTTTGATGATTGAGGCTCAAATTTCTTTAGGGTTTTGATTACAATTCATTCGGGTTTAGGTTTAGGGTTTATTCTAATTTTTTGCTAGGGAGCTAAGTTTCAAGTTTTTAAATTTTAGGGGCGGGGTTCAAATTGGTCTACGATTTGGACTTAGCTTTGTCTACTGTAGACACCTAAAACTGGGCAAGTGCTCTATTATCAAGCAAATTTGCAAATCTCAGCAAAATGCTTCAAATCTTATCAAAATGGATCAAATCAAAATCAAATGGACATTTATCAATCATTTTGGGAAAAAATCATTCAAATCAAAGGATTAATTAAACAATGACATCAAATGATTAAATATAATCCTAAAGGGAATAATCAAACTATATAATTGATTTTAATCAATTAATTGTATAGTTTAAATCAAAAATCAAATTAAACCTATTCCACTACATGACTAATTTAATTAATTGATTGAATTTGATAAATCCTAATATCTTTCAACATGAATTTGAGGAACCAATGAGAATTGATAAAGAAAAGCACATGGATCACTCCAAATTTGCAATCGCAATCACTCATTTTGAACTATGAATCTCAATCACTCAAATTTGTCTCTTTGTCCCAACCTTTGAGACAAGCATTCAAATTGTCCCCCCATTTGAAACTATCTCAAAGGATTTCACTCAACTAAGGCTTAATCATGATTAATTAACTCTACCCTCTACACTTTGGAAAATCCTATAAATAGAAGTCATTTTGTAAGCATAGAGATAATCCTAGAAATTCGAATGCAAAGCATCTAGACTATAGGCATTTTCAAAGCAATTGAGAGAATATCATAGTAATTGAGCATAATTGAGATAATTTTTTAGAGCATTAGAATCAAGTATTGAAGTAATTGAGAGAATTTGAGCTAGATTAGGTATATCTTTATCAAAATTCTCATTCTAGGACTGTCATTAGTAGAGATTAAGGTTGAGAGCTCTATTAACATGCTTAGATAGAGATCCATGATATGCTCATTGATTTAATTGCAATTCTTACCTTAAATTGTCTTTATTATTCCCTAGAATTTTAGTTAAATAAATTAATCTCATGAAGGTGCAATTCATTCACACACAAATGATGCCCACCGTGGGGCTTTGATCCTCTATTTATCATTTTTATCAAATTTTGTGTGTTTTTGGTGCATTTTTATGTTCATTTTGCAGGTTGCAAGTCAAATGACGCCTACGAGAAAAATAATGACGCTTGCTAGAAATGAAGTGACACCTACAGAATCTCTTCTCTTTCTATCTTAAATTATTTCAATGCATTTTAGATAAAGTGTGTCTCCTGTGTGCGTAAAGTGATGCCTACATCTTGAGAAATAACGCCTATCAACTTTCTTTTGCCACTTGTGAAGTTTTATGTTTCACAATTTACATGCTTTGCACCGCATGTGAATTTTATTTTCACGCCTGTAAGTTGTTAAGTCACTCTTAATAGACTTCAAAGTGACACCTAAACCACTGCAAATTCATGCTTAAATCACTGCATAATAATGCCTATAAGCTCCAAAATGACTCCTATTTTTTATTATTATTACTTGCAGATTGATATTTTCAGTTTACTAACTCTTTGTTAATGTGTTTTCTACAGATGAATAGACACCTTAAAGTATCGAAACCAAAGCTAAGGGTCACAAGGGAGAGAAAAGAGGTAAGAATATTGAACAAACACTCTAAGCAAGTGCATAATGCTAGTATTTTGGAAAGTTTAGAGAAGGAAGAAGTTTTGTATGAGCACTATGTTAAAATTGTGAATGCATACAAAAAGAAGTTTCATTCCCTTAATTGATTTTATATTCTAAGTTTCTTAGGAGCATTTGCAAATTTGAAAAGAAACTTCATTTTTTTATCAATTGTTTTGGTTTTTCTTAACTTTTTTTGTTTGTGTTGGAATAACCTTGTTGGAGGAGCCGGACAGGGAACAATTGCCACTAGGTGAGTGAGCAAAAACAAGCTAAAAACCTCAAAAAAAGTGCCTAGTCTTTGCTAGCTACAAAATGAGGTATTTTTCATATCAAGCTTGCTTTATTTAAATTGTGGAAAATTATTTGATATCTAGATAATTAGGGACACTCTATTACTATCCATTCAAAATGAAACATTAGGTATATGCTCTCAACTTTTCAAAGTTGATCAAAAATCCAAAAGTGTTGATTTTGGGTGGTAGAAAGAAATGGAGGAAATTGAACAAAACACTTCAAATTTTAAGAACCTCCTTGTCAAGAGGTTGAAAAAGAATATTTGTGTGTGAAGTTATTGGAACTTAAGGGAAGCAATAGGGATATGCTCTTCACTTTTTGAGTGAATCAAATTCTCAAACTTTCTTAACTTAGTTCAATTTTTTCTTTTCTATATACATGCTAGTTAATTAGAGATTTAGAGGGCCTGTTTCCCGAGTACATCCTGAAGAGGATGGTCAGAGGGAATGACCCAAAGTGGGAGACACTCACTTTATCTATGAGACTATCCAACCCACTATAAAAAAATGCACTCTTTCTTAATGGGTTGTAGTGACTAAATTGTGCTTAAGTTTCTTCACTTCCTCTAGTAGTCCTTCAGGATTATGCAAAATTATACTTTTATGCATGTGGGAAGCCCACAAGGAGGTAAAATAACTTTTCATAGTTTAGAGCGAAGGTGTTCAATAAAACCTTATTAAGTAGAAAGCTACCTTTTAGAGCCAACATTGTTTAAAATCCAAATCTGACTCTAGGTAGATTGTTTAGAAGCTATTCTTGTTCAAGACGCGTTAAAATGACCGAGAACATACACTTAGTGTATTTTAGGGTTATGATGAAAAATTGATGTGTGTGCTATGTTTGTATTTACATTTTCAAATGAGAATACCATTTGAAAGATCTGATCACCGAATGAATTTTTTAAAAACCCTAAAAATTGTGAAAAACCAACTTGATCTACAAAGTGCCGCGTACAATAGTTTAAACAATGCCTGCAATACTTTCTATGATGCTTGTACATCTGAAACGATGCCTATAACTGTTAAAATAATGCCTAAGTCACTGGAAACTAACACCTACAAATATTTAAACAATGCCTACAAGCAGACAAACGCTGCTTGCAAGCTACAAAGTGTCGTGTATAGTAATTCTAGTTACTGCCTAAACAGTGTAAAGTCACACTTAAACAACACTAAAGTGACACCCATAAAAAAATAAGGGAAAATAGGGGGCATTTCTTGAGGGTTTGGAAATATTTTTAAATCATATTTGGATACCATTTTTGATGTTATTTCTGTCCAGTGCAACAAATAGATCAGATTCTTCAAAAAAATTCATAATGATGAATCTATTTGAGAAATGAATCAATCCTATGGTGGAGAATAATTATCAAAATCAAGATCAAAATCTCCATAGAAATCAATATGAAGAAGCAACTGAAGATGAAATATTAGAGGCATCCCAAGATCCCATGTTTATTGAAACAATGCACTTAATTTTAAAGAGGGATAAAGAAGCATATTTCTTAAAGTTAGCTCAATTAGGAGTTACACTTTCTCATAAGTATGATATATCAACCGTCAAGAAGGATGAGGAAAAATAAAAGGATACATCATCTAAAAATCCATCATTAAGATCAATTTGTCCTTTTCTTTATGAAAATTTATGAACATGAGCCATCCATATCTTCATCTTCTTCAAAAAAGGAAGCATTTAAGAACAACATACCTACCTTGGATCAAGATAAATTTCATGACAATCTTATTTTTTATCAAGAGAATAAAGATAAAGATAATACTCTAAAGAAATATCTAATGTACAAACCTCTATCTAGCAAGGTTTCTCCCATATCCTTTACTCCTTTCATCCTTCGTCCATCTCACAAAGCTTCATAATTATCCAAAATTAATCCATCAAAGAGTGAGCCTAATGATGATACTTTTCACGTTGACTATGTCTACCCTCAAGGGCTACCCCTAAAAGAAACCCAAGCTAACTTAAATCTTGCTACAAATCATTTCCATGTGCTTCAAAGATCTTAGACCCTAAGCTATCATGTGCTTCAATGCATATTCAAAAGGATTCTCCATCATTCTTCCAAACATTCCCCACACATATCCCAACATCTACCTTTTCCTTAGAAGTGGTTCCATGTCAAGAGGGTAATCTAAAGTGTGAAGAAACAAATATCAATAAAGATCAAGATCAAGATTCTATACAATCTCCTCCCATATTTGATGAAGGTCCCATATCCATAGAATCCTGTGATGTTCCTCTTGCACCCTTTCATTTCTTCCAAGAAGATATCCATCCACCTCAAGAGCTACATACCTCTTCACTTCCCAAGAAAGATCAAGATATCCCTTCCACCATTTCCAATGAACATATTGAAAATCAAAAGTCAAAAAAATGGAAAAGCAGAAAAGCATTAAAAAGGAGAAAGTTGAGCATGAAGAAAGAAAAAATATTCAAAAATCAAAAAATAGTTATCTTGGTGAAAACCTAGAAAATATTCACCTTGATGATATCAAAAAATTTGAAAAAAAAAAGAAAAAAAAAGAAAAAGAAAAAAAAACTAAAAAAGAGAAAGAGTGCCTTGGTGAAAACCTAGCAATAGGCGCCTTGGTAGCAAAAAAAAAATCAAAAAAGAGAAAAGAAAAAAAAAAAAGCATTAAAATGAAAAGGTGAAAACCTGGTAATCAGGCGATTTTTATCCCTTAGGTCTTTCCTAGTTGCATTTGTACATATTGCCTTTTCATCATCTTATTTTTATATCCTTCTTTGCATCTGTCATTTGTGAATAGTCATGATAAAGTATCTCAGTTGATTGTCACATACTAGGTTTCATTTGCCCACGTTTCACAAGGTCACATTTATCACTTGAGGGAAAAACATTGGTTCTTGGTACAAATGGATTTAGA
Source organism: Thuja plicata (assembly GCA_018584345.1). Taxonomy (NCBI): domain Eukaryota; kingdom Viridiplantae; phylum Streptophyta; class Pinopsida; order Cupressales; family Cupressaceae; genus Thuja; species Thuja plicata. The sequence continues at coordinate 4,031,300 of MU226878.1, read as the reverse complement.
AGTGCTACATTCTGGTCACATATCAGAAGAAGATTTTAAGAAATTCAGAGGAGAGATATTGTTGAACCTTTGATGGATATCATTTTTCAAACCCAAGCATTTGATCTTGCAACTTGATCCTTGAACTTCATGACTTCATTATCAAGATTAAAAATTGACGAAACCTAAATGATCAGAATATTTATAATTTTATTGAAAATCTTGATACAAGGAAAAACACTTGGAATTTTTTATGATCTTCATTGCATTTTGTCATGTCTTTTTAGCTAATCGATGATGTTTCGACTAGATTGGTGATGATGAAGACATGATATTTTCTTGACTTTGAGTGAGTGTTTTGAGGAAGATCCACCAACTTGTGTGAATTCATCTAAGGACATGGTCATCAAAGAACCATCGAGGAATTTCATATAAGGAGGATAGTTAACCTCCATTTGTTTACACAAATGGATACCTTGGCTATTTAGATCTTCCATATCTTAATACCAAAAACTACTTGCAACATTGAATCTGATGAAACTAGTATTTATACTCCCATAGTTGGTTATTCAACTAGTGAGGGTTGTACTAGTTTTCTGATGGTTACCAAAAGAGATGAAAGCAGTATTCATATCATCATGATGTTGTTAGTGATGGTTGTTCTTGATCCTAGTTCCACAACGCTCAATGATGAAAATATATCTCTTTTGCATTTCTTTCACAAAAAGCTAGTGATAGTTAGTTACATTGCATTGCATTTTCATGTTAGATTAATTGCATATTTTTAAAGGATTTTCAATGTTCAAGGGGGTTAATCAATTTTGGGGGTTCAATTTAAAATAAGTGGTTCAAAATCAATGATGTGAGATTATCTTTTGCATTCATTCATAACATTAATCATTAATCATTATCTATCATATCACAAAATCAAAAGAAAAGAAGCATTAATAATTAATTATTTTTACATCCATTTTAAGAGTGCATTTCATATAAGTTGCATACATCAAAATCCAAAAAGATAGTTGTATTAATTTTACCATTGCATTGCATAAATCAATGCCTTCATCATAAAATCAGAAAAGTATATAGAAGTAGTTGCATAAATCATTTACATCCATTTATCTCTGTCATATAAGATAAATTGCATCCATAGCATATAAAAGTAAGTGCATCCTATACATCATATAGATATGCATATAAAGAAACATCACATCAACATCATAATAACATCATGAGAAACAATGAGCATCATCACATAAATGTCCATCAAACATGTCCATAACATCTGTATATCAAGATACATCATCAACGAAATGATACATCATCAAAGTCCTGATAAAAATAAATATGATACATCAATATATATCCAAAGGATCAATATCAATCTATCCCACAACCTAGTAGGGGTACCTGATCCATCACATGTACTACCAGCTAATCCATCACATGTGCCATCAAGATCTTTGTCACCTGATCTATCCTATGTAGTCAGAGGTACCTGACTAGTGCTAGCTATACTAGGCCTCTATGTCATCATCATCATAAACTGCTGCATCATGCTAGCCACCTGATCAATTTGACTGTTTGTAGATGTCAGCCCAGCCTGTAAGGTCCTCACATCCTATGTCAAGGCATCTAGGAATCTTTGGAACTAACTATGGTAAAAAGGGAATCTGGGGAACAAGAGGAACCTGTAGTATAATAGGACTCTATGGAGGAACCTTTTGTGCATGAATGTGTCCCTGTAAATGAGCCTGAAGCTATGGTCCTAAACCCTGTCTCACACAAACCATATGTGCCTTCCTTGCAACCCTCTATCTCTGATGCCCCATATTGCAGCTAGTATGGGATGAACATGAACCTAAACCTATCTCTATCTCGGCTGACCATATCCACCACCCCTAGCCCTGATATGTCCACCCACATTCGAGGTCCAACCCATCCTCTGCCTAAATCTCTAGGAACCCTAGGAGCTCTTGGTACTCTAGGATCTCATTTTCTCCATACTCTAATACCACCACCTCTATCACCACCATCTCTACCATCATCATTCAAAGTATCATTCATATCAGGAATAGGCTCTGCTAGATTAGTAAATCTCATAAATATGTGTCAAGAAAATCACTCTCTATACTCAGTAGACACTCTGACAGTATATACATGATCCAACATGTCCCATCGGATGAATCCCAATCTCTTAACCTCAGTGCAAGAAAACTCATAATTTACCTAAGCTCCCTACATGGATCATTGTGCGTATACACATGCATATAAGGCCATACCCTGAGGCATATCCTATACTCTATTGTACTATCTCAAAACTCTACCAAAGTATAATCTCTCAATAAAAAGTGGTGATCAACCAATCATCCAATGAGGGGAAAACTTATATGGAAGCTCATCAACATTCTCTCTCCATCCCTCATAGCCAAGGTAGGGTATCTAGATGACCTGATCTATATCATCAATAGTACAACACTAATACTCAAGATTTTGTAGATGATGCTAGACAACCATACCATCATATAAAAATGTATAAGGCCATCCTCAACCTCATACTCAAACTGCTATAGGTCTCATCACAAGGATGTGCTCCTAGGTCCATAATTGTAATAAAATAACACCTATTGATAAAGATGCAGTCACTCAATATACAACCTCATGAAAATCATGATATAGCTATGTCAAAAAAAGGAACCCCAATCAAACCATCAAGGATGTGAAATCAAGTCCTCCAAAATATGACCCTAGCCAACTGAGAAACTATGACCTCATCTATCAGGGAGAAGTAATCCTCCTATCACTGCACCTAACACTACTGGAAAAGTGGGAAATGAAGAAAAATATGCCCATGTAATCATTTCATCTTTGATCGTATCATATCTAAACACGCATCTATATATGGTGCCATCATATACTTGATTGTAGTAAATGCACTCTCCTAGAGTCAGGATACGCAACAATCTATACACATCCTCAGGAGTGATCTTCATCTTGCTGAGGGGTAGGTGGAAAGTATTATGGTTAGAGTGTCAACACTCTACCATAGCTGTAAGTAAACCCCGATTTAGATGGAACCAAGGAAGCTCAAGAAGGAAACTCAAACACACTGCTCTATAACACAAATCTCTAGACCAGTCAACTCATCTGGTAAATCAAGAATCCACAAAGCTAGATTCCATACATACAACTTACAAAACCATGCCTGTTGTGCAAACAAGTGAATCATATTAGTATCATTATATTAGTGGATCATTTCAAGTCAATCAAGCCAATCAAATAAGTCCTTTTCTCTTTTTGAGCACATCAAGTTATTTTTCCTAACTCTAGATCTTGAGAAGGGACCAATATGATCAGTTATCCTATCAATCAGTTTTCTATCCTATCAGATTGAAAAATCAAACATCCATTTTTATGATTATTCTAATATCCTAAACACTTGGAAGCATTACTAAAACACTCTATCTTGGAAATCAATCCAATAATCTAGATGATCAATTAGATCAAAGAAGTTTGTACTTTTAAAATAAGGTTTTCATCAAATTTCATTGTAGGTGTAACTTGGCATAGTGTACGCATTATTTCATGCTAAGCGTCATTTAAATTATGATAGGTGTGATTTGATCTATCAAAGGCGTCACTTTAAAGTGTACATGTCATTTTATTATCCTACGCGTCATTTCAAACATACTAGGTGACATTTAAAATCTACTTTTTCCCTAGGGTTTGATAGGTGGTAGTTTACTGATCAAATGTAAATTTCAACCTAACCAACATTTTCATACACATAGGCATCATTTTAATAGATAGATGCAGCATTTAAAATGTCTACACATCATTTAATCTATTCTAGGCATCATTTGACCTAATCTATCCTAGAAAGCATGTTTAAAAGCATTAAATGTGGTCAAAATGAAGCAATAAATGCACTAGGAGGTTCAAAACCACTTACTGGAGGTCCATAGTTAGGGGTTCTCTGATACTGGCGTGTGTGCTCGAATCAGGTTATCAATTAATCAAGTTTTTGTATCAATCAATCAATAATCAAATCAATGATCAAGACATGCAATTTTCTTTGAATCAATGCGATTCACACGTCAATTCAAAGAGGGGCATTTTTTGACACCTAAAACTGGGTAGGTGTTCTATTATCAAGCAAATCTACAAATCTCAGCAAAATGCTTCAAATCTTATCACAATGGATCAAATCAAAATCAAATGGACATTTATCAATTATTTTGGGACAAAATCATTCAAATAAAAGGATTAATTAAACAATGAAATCAAATAATTAAATATAAGCCTAAAGGGATTAATCAAACTATATAATTGATTTTAATCAATTAATTGTATAGTTTAAGTCAAAAATCAAATTAAACATATTCCCCTACATGGCTAATTTAAATAATTGATTGAATTTAATAAATCCTAATATCTTTCAACATGAATTTGAGGAACCAATGAGAATTGAGAAAGCAAAGCACATGGATCACTCCAAATTTGCAATCTCAATCACTCATTTTGAACTTTGAATCTCAATCACTCAAATTTGTCTCTTTGTCCCAACCTTTGAGACAAGCATTTAAATCATCCCCCCATTCGAAACCATCTCAAAGTCTTTCACTCAACCAAGGCTTAATCATGATAAATTAAATCTACCCTCTACACTTGGCGAAATCCTATAAATAGAAGTCATTTTGTAAGCATAAAGATAATCCTAGAAATTTGAATGCAAAGCATCTAGACTATAGGCATTTTCAAAGAAATTGAGAGCATATCATAATAATTGAGCATAACTGAGATAATTTTTGAGAGCATTTGAATCAAATATTGAAGCAATTGAGAGAATTTGAGCTAGATTAGGCATATCTTTATCAAAATTCTCATTCTAGAACTGTCATTAGTAGAGATTAAGGTCGAGAGCTCTATTAACATGCTTAGATAGAGAGCCATGAGATGCTTATTGATTTAATTGCAATTCTTAGCTTAAATTATATTTATTATTTCATAGAATTGTATTTAATTATATTAATCTCATTAAGGTGTAATTCATTCACACACATCTACTATTATATTTAAGATTCAATTTGGTTTGTTTGTAGTTATATGATTAATACCTTTGTTTAGAGATTACAATTACAGTAGGCTCAGAGTTAAGGCTTGTATTTATTTAATCTTTTGGAGAGAGTTTTGAGTTCCATAATGTTTAAAGTTATATTTTAAAAGGGTTAGGATTTGATTTGATTATACGTCCTCTTGATTTGTTTGGATTAAGACAGAAAAATAGACTTAACAATCGCTAGGTTTAATTTCTTATACTATTTGATTAGGTCTAGGGTTAGGGTTCAATTTACTTTAGTGTTAAAATAGGCTTAGTGTTAGGTTTCAATTTGTTCTAGGGTAAGGTTAGGGTAAATTTTGAGTTAGGGTTAGTGTTTAATTTGGTTTGATTTTGAATTAGTTGTATGATGATTAAGTTTTAACTTTCTTAAGGGTTTTTATTATAATTCATTAGAGTTTTGGTTTAGGGTTTATTCTTGTTTAATGTTAGGAAGCTAAGTTTCAAGTTTTTAAGTGTTAGGGGTGGTTTTTAATTTTATTTGGGGTTTAAACTTAGCTTTATCTACTATTAGGTTTCAGATTCAATTTAGTTTATTTTTTCTTAGAGGATTAATATTTTTGTTTCAAGATTATAATTACATTAGGCTCAAAGTTAAGGTTTGTATTTATTTAAGCTTATGGAGTGAGGTTTGAGTTTGTTAATGTTTAAGGTCATGTTTTATAAGGGTTAGGATTTGATTAGATTCTATATCCTCTTTATTTGTTTGGATTAAAAGGAAACAAGAAATTGACAATTGTTAGGTTTAGGTTCTTATATTGTTCAATTAGGTTGACCATTAGCGTTCAAGTTACTTTAGTGTTCAAATAGGCTTAGTGTTAACAAAGACTCTGACATTTATTGGCCCCACCTGTCAATCCTAGTATACTGGTTGTATTTCCATCCACTCTCCCATCAATCCCTCTCTATCCAATGGAGGCCTAAACTTTGACCTCCTCTCCTGGCTAACTCTATGATACTAGTGCTCTACATTGGGTACCCCCTGTTCAAAAAAAAAATTCCTTGCCACCTGATTAGCCATGTAATTATTGAATATGTAGTCCCAACAACCAAAAATATAAGTGGGAGTCATGGAATATGGAAACCACCACTTGTCCTCTACCCAAGGACCCATAGTCATGTACGACCTCCAAGAAATGTCATCCCTCAGTCCATCCAATGTCTCCCTCCAAAAGTCAATATCATCTATAGGGTGATAAGTCAAGGGATCTTCCTAGCTGTCTACCACGAGCTTCTCTACCCCTATCTCTCCTCCAAATAGGTTAGAGCACTCCAATGTTCTTCCAGCCCCAAACCTATAGAAGATTAAGGAATCTGATGTTGCATCCTTGTCACTCAACACTGTGATATGTAATCTAATGCAGATCCCTATATAGCTCCAATAACATCAATGTACCTTATGTTGTTGATTTCCCCACATCAACTATCCACACAATAACTGGTATAAGCCATAGTGTCGCTCCTACCCCTCTTGTATCAGGCACAATATACACCCCTAATGAATATAACTAATTGAATTTTTGAAGATGTTAAGTTGATGATCACCGAGTTGCGGAAAGTTAATGCAAGACATTAAATAATTTATTGTATTCTATTGTCATTGATTTCAACTTGATATAATTTGATTGGTTATATATACATAGTGTCAAATACTTTAAATAACCAGAGAGATAAAGGTTATGCTATCAAAAATGCATAAAAGATAAGCATATACCAAGTGACAAAATACACCAATGGACAATGTGAAGACATATTTTTCCATTAGTATGAAAAGGAAAATAGTTTTGAACTATTGGTAACACCAAAACCAAAAGACAAGTTTAGTGCAACCTGACAAAAAAAAATCAAAAGGGAACCCGACAACAAATTTTATAGTGTAACCCAACAGAGTAGGTTACAATGTAAATTGATGACATAGTTTACAAGTGGAACCCAACAGTGTAAACTGATAGAGTAACCCGATAGAGGAACCCAAAAATAAGATAAAAGAGGAACCTGACAGATAGTTGACAGAGGAACCCAACAAGAAGACTATAGAGAAACCCGGGCACTAGTCTACCGAGAGACAGTTATAATCCTGAGAAATGTGGATCTGACTTCTATGTATGATAAAACACTTTTGTTTATATTTATCTTTTTTATTATCTTTAATTCCATTTCTTGAGGGAAAAGTAATGTAATTTTAATTGTTTTAATTATTCTAACTGATTAGAAACACGCAAACTAGGAGATCAAGGTCAAGTTGTAAACCTTTGATCATAGAGTTATCATTGTTATGTGTGAAACTCATTTAGGTAAAACTCATTGTATAAATAGATGTGTAATCAATCAGAACATGTGGATGTGATGATGATTGTAGCTGTAGACACTTCTATGGATTAGAGATAGATTTTTATGCAAAGGGACAACCAAAGATGAAATCAGTTATCAAGAGCAAGATTCAAGGCTACCGAGCAGAACAGAGGTATTGATTAGTCACTATAGGTGATACATTATATTGTGAACTTTAATGGATCTATAATCGACACTTCTAGATTGCATATACTTAGGTCAATGAATATTTTTGACTACATTCTAATACATGTAGAAAATAGAATAAATCCTTTGAGAAGGTAGATTTAACAATCCTTTGTAAATCTCTTAACCGAGTGCACACTAAACAATGTTGGTAAAGCTTTTAACAAAGTATACCTTAACCAATCTCTACATGTTACTCCTAATAGGGTAAGATCATTAGAACTGATCAAACTTGTAAGCCTTAACTGGCCCCTTCCATTCTATAGATAGTGAAGTTTTGTGGGTTTCATCCCCACCACAGTTTTTACCTTCTAACAAGGGTTTTCTACGTTACCAAATCTTGTGTCATGTGTCAATACATTTCATGAATGTTTCTATTGGAATTATATGATGTTCCCAATGATTAAGAGGGGGGGGGGGGGGGGGGGGTGAATTAGGAACCAATAAAACTTAATCCTATTAATCCACCATTAGATTAGCTCTTTTTTTTGCATGAATGTAACTTGAAAGTAAAGAATTAGTTACAACACATAACACAATATTTGGTTACCCAAAAACCTTCCAAATGAAATTAAAACTGGGGTGGGGATGATACCCACAAGATTTAGTATTGCACTATAAATTGAGTCTGTTAAAGCTTACAATGATCACTTCTAATGGTCTATCCTATTAGGAGCATAGAAAGGACTGTTAGGTCTACCTTGTTAAAGGATTTTGTATAATACAATAAGTAATGTAACTCGGTTAAGAGATTTAAAGAAAGGACTGTTAGGTCCACTTTTTTAAAGGATTTTGTTGATCCACCTATGAGAATGAACCAGATGATGATTTTCTCTGTGCAACTGTGATTGCTGAATACGATCTTTTGAAAATAACTGATATCCTGAATGTGATAGATAAGTCTCTGCTATCCTGAACACTTATGTACTTAACTCAAACTACCATTTGCATAATCATATTCATCTTCTTCTCATACTCATTAATTCTGCATATTGGATAAAACAAACTATCTTACATATATATCTTTATCCAATAAATAACTTTGTAAGTCGGCTTGCAATAAACAAATTTATATTTAACAATATATGCAAAGTCGGCTTCAAAATGCCACCTGGGTCCAAAAGACTACTCGGGTGATCAACTATCACTTGGGTGATACTGAACACTCAGGTGATGCTGAACACTCGAGCAATACTGTATACTCGGGTAACTCTGTATACTTGGGTAACACTGAATGACTAAGTATTTTGACACTAATTGACAATATGTCTTGCCATAAGGTCTAGAATCTCCCGCTTTGGCATTAGTGACAAAAAAAATTATCATTAAACTCTGTATCTGATATGTCAAAACTCCCCCTTACTAATTTCTCAGGTTTTGACACTTTCTCTGCTACTCAGTTCTAACTGACTCTATTTTTGTATTTTTCAAAATTGTTATTGTAACATATATCTTCTACACTATTCACTATACACATGATATTTACAATGATATTTCCCTTTTATACAATGATATTTGCCCCTTTTTTCGACAAGAATGCCAAAAAAAAAATTTCATCTATAGGGTTATCCTGAAGTAGGATAGAAAATCACTATGTACCTTCAAAATTTGAAACAAAGTGTTGTCCCAATTATGATGTAGCACCTTCAAGATGTGCAATTCAACTTGTAGTTCTGTAGATAGCTCTATCATCAGCTCAGTAACCAAGAAGTTGTTTTCATGAATGAGAGTTTTAGTATGTGTTACGCATTTCTGCATTCCATCCATGTGTGGTAGAAGTTGGCTTTGAATGCTTGTAAGAGATTCTCTAATTCTTTCTTTTTCACTCAACACTTTAGCCTGCAAATTAGTAAGATACTTTATTTTCATGAAGTGAGCAGAATTGGTGCTCGCATCAAGTGCTAACTACCTTGCACTTTCCTTCATGTCTGCATCAATCTTTACTATCTTATTCTTGATTTACATGGTAAAGTTAGAGGAATCACTGAACTTTACAAATAATGCTACCACATTTTTCACAGTGGTTTCTAGAGTGTTGATAATCTTTGTAAGATTCACCTGGTCAATTGCAATCTTCTTTGCAATGCTCTCTAGAACCTTGTTCACAAATTTCTTCTCTGCCTTCTCAAGTAACTTCTCCTGAACATTCATTTCTATGTTGAACTTGTGGAAAATGTCAACAAGTTGGTCCATTATTGAGTCACTTTTATTTACTTCAATCTACAAAGCATCTACATATATGCCTTTTACATCTTCAAGTACTTTGTTGCTTTGTCTTTCCTTTCTAAGTTTCTCCTATGAGGCTCTTTTCTTCCATAGTTCTCCCAAAATATCCATTTGTTCTACAGATAGGTTCGATAGATCCCAATTAGGAATCACAATCTCTTTATTCAGATCTATCTCATCAGTTATTACTACCTTTGATTTAGGACTCGGCGAAGGAACAATTTCCTTACCTTTATCTACCTTATGCTTTGTTTCAGTATTCAATCTAATTAGGTCATTGACCTTTATAGTACTGATTGTTGGATCAACACTTATTGATGAATCAAAATTAGAAATATCTACCTTTCCTTTCTATGACTTCGGTGTTCATGTCTCAGTAGTAAGAGAAGCCTGTTGCTCGAGATTTGTCTATTCTAATGTAGATTCTGTAACCTTGTCTTTTCTCGGAGTCACTATACTATGTATGGGAGATTGGGGTAGTGAATCCATTACCTCAACTACAATCTTCTCTATGTTGGACTCTTCAATATTCTATACCTCGGGTAGAGTATCATTATTTCCTTGTGTTGGAGGGTCTGAACTTAGTACTTCTTCCTTCACAGTTCTTTTTTCTATCTCAAATATTAATTTCCACACTAATGTGGCACGTTGAGCTACTTCTTCAATATTCTTGTTCAATATTTGAAATGCTCTGAATCTGGGGATGTGATTATTCTCATATTTTCTCAAGGCCTATTTCACTTCTTTTCCTTTCATTGTAGGCATAACCTGCTTCAATGTCTCTTCCCTTATATATCTTTCAATTTGTACTGTATTCTTATAGGGAATAGAGACTGCCTTAAATAAGTCTTCAATCATATAACTCTTCAACTTAGAAGGGTCATATTTCCACTTTTCCATCTTCTCCACCACTGCTTGCTCAATTTTCTTCTTTTCTTCTTTTGTCCTAGAAGTATACTTTAGTGATTTCAAAGAAATCATGGCTCTTCCTTCTTTAAGGTCTTTGATCTTTTGATCAAGTGTGGGTGTGGGTTTAGTGAAGAGCACATTATCTTCTTCATCATCATCCTCTTCATCACTTAGTATAATTTTTCTCCTTGATCTTCTCAGGGTGACAACAGGAGTAGTGCATTTTTCCTTTTTCTATCTAGATGTTGTCTTCCTCTTCTTTTGTGGAGGATTAACATTAGTTTCTTCCTTGTCAGATTCAATTTCCTCTATCTCCTCTATTTTAACTATTTCCTCTTTTCTCTAACATATTGTAGGAGAGTTAGAGGTCTTTCCATACTTCTTCTTGAATGTATCAAGTCTCTTTCTTCCTCTCTTCAATATATTAGGAATCTTAATTTCCAAAGATATCTTGCTCTTTTCTTCCTCATAGGTTCCAAAGTAGGGCACCTTTGGATTGACAAGTTCATTCACAAGAGCCTCTATGATATCTTTAGTGTCCTCATTATTAAATTCATATGGCAAGGGTTGTACCCATGTAACCCTAGGCTTTACTGCTTGTATATACACTTTATCATAATCAACTAGAAAACAAATTTCTTCTTTGTACTTCTCAACTAGTTGTTTGGGAATTCTATATCTACTTTGCATTTTCTGTTTGAAACTTTCAAAGTATCCATCCATAATTCTATCAAAATTATCTCCCATCTCAGCTATGAAATCATTAATTTGATGGATGATTGGTCTATCCTTTTTCCATTCTACTATTCCTTTGGAGCGAAAGAACTTCTCAACATAAAATAGTATGCAGATTAAAAGAGAACCAAACTTACATGAATTGGTTTTTGATACTCGGATGGTCTACATGTTATTTCTTAACTGAGTGAGTTGTAATTCTTCTAGGATGAATACCAGATTCTTCTTGACTACTTTGTAAGCTAGGTCAACAGCTTCACATGCAACACTATTGGGTCTACTCGAGCTGTATATCTTGTGTGCTATCACATGAATGAAAAATTTCATCTCCATATCTATTACTCCATTGAGTCTCATACCTCTATCATCCCACTCAGCAAGAGTTAACTTAGATAGTTCATCCCTATTTAGAGTTTTGGTAGCTTTTGGCTTGTCTAGCATAGGAAACCCGGTAACATGGTAAATTATCTTCTTAGTGATCTTCACAGGATGATCCAACAATAGTTGCATTTCATGAACATAACTAAGAACATATCTCATCCACTTTGTTTAGAATTCCCTCAGCATATGCATGATATGTGTCAAACCCTTGGTTTCTAGGTGCTTATACTCGAGCTTTAGTTTCTCATCTATACATAACTTCTCATATGTTTGATTCATCTCACTGGTTGCAAGATCTTGTATGTTGCAGTGATAGAAGTTGTGAATGTCATTGACCAGTAACACTCTCGGAGGGATTAGGGAATGAGACTCCATTGGGTCTATCTCCTCTGCAACTGTCAGATGAAGCTTGAACATGGGAGGATCAAAAATTGTATTCCTTACTAGCATCTCCAAACCTTTCTTGACCTTGCTACTGGAAGTGGATGCCATATTTCTCAGATGAAATAATCAAACTCCGCTTTCAATCATGAATTCACATTGAATTGCTAAGGGCTCTAAATTGACTTGTAAACTAAAATATTTGTAAATAATATTCTTTACAATCCTTCATATATAAGAGTTTTTCAATCGTTAGAGTATTTCATTAAATGCTCCGTACATAGTAGCTGGCATGACTTGGGTGTTTCTCCAAGATTCACTCAGAAGCTCGAGTGAAACTAACTTTCCAGTTATCAATATTGGCTGACTCATCTTAGGTGAGCTAGAGTGAATCAGGTGTAACTAATTTTCTAACTCGAGTTGAACTAAAATATGTCCTCATGCATCAATATGCACATATGGACTATATTTCTTACCTAGAACTGATGTAGGATGGCTTGTTATTGCACAGTTCTATTCATCTCCTTACTTTCCTATTCTGTAATGATGGGTCCACCATCTCACTATTTAGGGTGTCATTAGATCCTTCATTTCTTTGATCTAAATTATCTGAAGATTTCCTTACCCATTTCTTTCTCATCTGAGTTCTGATTTTTGAGACTTTGGTTTTACCATTCTCAAAACTAGTATCAACCTTTTCTCTATTCATACAGTTCTTTCTTACATGACCGAGTTGTTTACACACATAGCATCTCTTTGTAGGATCTATTTTTCTGAAGTGATTCTTCACACAATTTGCACCAATGTGTCCATATTCACCACAGTGACAACATCTGTACCAAGTGTTGTAATCCCAACCAAAAATTGCCTTGGCTAATTGTTTAGTAGGATTCCAATTCTTTGTTCTGCACTTGGAAGATTTATGACCTTGTTTGTTGCATTTGTAGCATTTCCCTTCAAACTTAGGTTTCTCTTTTTATTCACTTTCTCTATGTCCATGTTTGTTGCAGTTGTAGCATTTACTATTAAATTTTTACTTTCCATTTCTCCAACATTTGTATGCCGTCTTACCATAGTTATTGCATTTAGGTTCGTTGTTCCATTGAGCTCCTTGTTGTGAGGATTCACCTTGTTCAGTTTATCCTAATCCAGTCTGTCCATGATGTCTAATTTCTGTTGCCTAATCCATGCTAGTTTGTGAATACACCATACTTTCATTTGTTTTCTTTTCAAGATTGAGATCATTATGTAGTCTTTCATTTTCTGTCCTTAGATTGCCAACTTATTATGTTGCATTGTTGAGTTGACTTACCAAATCAGCTTGCTGAAGTGATAAGTGTTGGATTTCAATTTCTTTTTCTTCTAATATTATACTCAAAAGTATTTTATCTTCTTGTGCTATATTTCTGTCATCTTCTGCTTTGTTCTTTAGTTCTATGACTTCACACATTCTGATAGAGTGAACTTCATGTTGTCTTTTCAACTTTCTGACTTCTTCATGTAAATTGAGATTCTTTGCAAGCAAGTCTTCAATGGCTGCATTAGCTTCTTCTAAGCTTCTATCTTTTCAAAATTCTTCAATTCTTTCTTCTATACAGTTCTTGTCATTCATCTGCACTATTAATTCTTTTCTTCATTTTAAGGAAAGAGAGAGCTTCCCCTTAAGTTTTATGATCTAATCCATGGCCACTTTAAGATCTATCTTTTCATTCTCAATGGCTTTCTCTAGTCTGTATGTTTCCATATCCTCTGATCTTTTCTCAAGCTATTTTTGATAAGAGAACCAATGCTCTGATACCAATTGTTGGAATTATATGATATGCCCAATGACTAAGAGGGGTGGGGGGGTGGGTGGGGGGTTGAATCAGGAGCCAATAAAACTTAGTCCTTTTAATCCACAATTAGATTATCTTATTTTTTTGCATGCATATAACTTGAAAGTAAATAATCAGATACAACACATAACACAATATTTGGTTACCCAAAAACCTTCCAAAAGAAAGTAAAACTGGGGTGGAGATGATACCCACAAGATTTAGTATTGTAGTATAAATTTAGCCTATTAAAGCTTACAATGACCACTTCTAATGGTCTTCCCTATTAGGAGCATAGAAAGGACTGTTAGGTCCACGTTGTTAAAGGATTTTGTACAATACAATAAGTAATGAAACTCAGTTAAGAGATTTAAAGAAAGGATAGTTAGGTCCACCTTGTTATAGGATTTTGCTTATCCACCTGTGAGAATGAACTAGTTGATGATCTGCTCTGTGCAACTGTGATTTCTGAATAAGGTCCTTTGAAAATAACTGATCATCTGAATGTGATAGATAGTTCTCTGCTGTCCTGAACACTTATGTACTTAACTCAAAATTCTATTCATATAATCATATTCATCTTCTTCTCATACTCATTCATTCTACATATTGGATAAAACAAACTATATTATATATATATATCTTTATCCAATAAATAAATTTTTAAGTTGGCTTGCAATAAACAAATTTATATTTAACAATATATGCAGAGCCAGCTACAAATTGGCACTCGGATCCAAAAGACTACTTGGGTGATAAAATGTCACTCAAGCGATACTGAACACTCGGGTGATGCTAAACACTCGGGCAAAACTGTATACTCGGGTAACTCTATATACTTAGGTAACACTGAATGACTAAGTGTTTTGACACTAATTGACAATATGTCTTGCCATAAGGTCTACAGCTTCTATGAATGTTTACATGCAAATTAAGTCTATGAGTTGATATAACATGCCTAAGATAAGAATAACACATATGGTCAGTAATGCAAGGAATTGATTACTAAAAGGATTAAGGTTAAGTGATAAAAGTTTTAAGGGTATTGATTCACCCCTCCCCTCTTAGTACACACCATTCCATTATTTCCAACAATTGGTATCAGAGCTAGATCTCTTATTTGGAACAGTTTAAAATACTTAAGAAAAAAGATCATACAATAGAAAGGCACAAGCTAGACAAGAGTATTTAGAATCAGAAGTTAGAGATAAAAATATTCTATGAGAAATATAAAGAAGCTAGAATCAACATGAGAAAGTTACTGGATGAAAGAAAGGTTATGGCAGCTCACTGTAATGAAACATACTATCATGAAGAAGAGATACCTGATTTATTTGAGTCTTCAGGATCTACATCTTGCAATTGTGTGTGAGTTAATATACCTTCATGAAATTAGGACAAATAAATACAATTCTATGGAAAGAAATAAACAATTTAGTCTAAAAATTGCATTTAACATCCATATCATTCCATGGCTCTCTAACTAGACTTTGCATGTAGAGCTCTGAGCCTTAATCTCTACTAGTGACCTTCCTAGAATGAGAAAATATGATAAAAATGCTTGACCTAGCTCTTAATTACCTCAATTTTCTTCAAAGATGAACTCAAATGCTCATGATATGCTCTCCAAATATCACAATTTGCTCTCAAATATTCAAGATAATGTTCAATTTCTATCAAATTTCCTATAGTAATGATGCTATGCATTCGAATTTTCTAGGATCTCTTTATGCATAGAAATGGCCTATATTTATAGTAAAATCCCAAGGGTAGGGGGTAGAGTGAATTGACCATGGGTTCATCCTTGGTTGAGTTTGATCTCTCAAATGGTTTCAAATAAGGGGACAATTTAAATGTTTTCCTCAAAGGGTGAGACAAAATGAGTGGATGAGATTCAAAAGGCTAAATGAGGTTCAGATGCAAAATTAGAGTGATACATGTGCAGATGTGTTCTCAATTCTCATTGGCTCATGATTACACTAGTGAGGGTTGTACCAAGTTCCTAAAGAGGTTACCAAATGAGATGAAAGTCATATTCATATTCTTATGGTCACAATGACACTAGTAAGGATTGTATCGACTCCTAGTCCCACAATGCTCAATGATGAAAATATATCTCTTTTGCAGTTCTTTCGCAAAAAGCTAGTTACCATTAGTTGCATTGCATTTTCATGACCAACTATGGGAGTATGAATACTGGTTTCAATGGATTCAATGCTGCAAGTGGATTTTGGTATAAAGATATTAAAGATCTAAATAGCCAAGGTATCCTTTTGCGTAAACAAACAAATTTTAATCCTCCTTCCTATATGAATTTCCTCGATGGTTCTTTAATGACCATGTCCTTAGATGAATTCACACAAGCTAAAGAATCTCCCTCAAAATAGTCACACGAAAGCTACAAAAACATCATGTCTCCATCATCGCCAATCTAGTTGAAACATCATCAATTAGCTAAAAAGAACTTGACTTGAAAAGGTTAATGAAAAACATCAAAAATTTCAAGTGTTTTGCAATGTATCAAGATTTTCAATAAGAATTCCAAACATGATGATCATTTAGGGTATTGTTGATTTTTAATCCTGATAAAATTAGTCAATAAAACTCAAGGATCATGTTGTAGGATCAAACTGTTTAGGGTTGAACATTGATAGCCATCAAAGGTTCCAAAATAGTCTCTCCTCTGAATTCTGAAAATCTTCTTTTGTCAGGTGACCAAGATGTTGCACTTTCGAATACGTCTAGTACCAAAATCCATGATGTTTGCCCCCAAGTGATAAATGTGATCAATGTGAGACTTAGGGAAAATGAAACCTAGAATGCAACAATGCAGCTGAAAGGATTTATAAAAGATTTTTGGATTTTTGAATTTTTTTATTATTTTTGGATTTTTAAAGATTTTTTGATTTTTTTAATTATTTAGAGATTTTTGAATTTTTTTATTTTTTAGAGTTTTTTTTATATTTTTATTTTTTTGATTTTTGATTTTTGATTTTTGATTTTGATTTTTTGTATTTTTCAAAATTTCTCCAACATCTGGATCTTTGGACAATGCTCCTCTAAAAGATATGCTTTAATAAACCATGAATATGGCTAGGATTCTCAAAGATATTGATAAGGTGATGATAAAGGACACATATGGAGGATAAGGGTAGATGGAGGTGAAGGTTTTATGCCCTAGATTGGATAAGAGGGATGGAAAGATGGAAAGTATGTGTTGGATAATGAATGTGAGGATAAGAAGAAGGTATGTTGTGGATGGAAATGTTGGCAAGATCCAATTTGACACACACTTTGAAGGGTGGTGAAATAATGGAGGAACAATGGATGAAGGAGGTGAGGATGTATTTAAGATAGTGGATTTTGGGATGTAGGAACCCAAAGTAGACTTGGAAAGTGGAAAATGTTTAGAAGAAGATGAAATGGAAGCCTTTGGAAGCTTGAATGTCAAGTTTGATTTTTCTTTTGTGTGCAATTCTTTCAATATTGACTTGGGAATCCACATAGTATTTGATTTGTATTTCTTTTGTGATGCTTTTGAATGAATTTATTTAAGGAGGGATTTAGGAACCCATATTTTCTTTGATTTTTCTTTTTTCTTGGTGGACCTTTGTGGTCTCTTGGATATTTCTTTTTCCTTTGTGGACCTTTGCGGCCTTTTGGATTTTTCTTTTTAATTTTCATTCACAAGTCAATTAGATGGGACATGGTGATTTTTATACACATGTGGATTCTTGGATTTTTTATTTTTATGTTGCACATCCAAATTACTTCCAAAAGACTTAGGAATTGTGGGTGAATAGGAAGAATATGGAGGGTTCATATGGATTGGTGTTTGGCAATTCTTCAAGTATGTATGCATTCATTGATCTTGATACATGGTAGGGTAAGTGAATGGAGAGCTAGGGATAGTAGGAATGATTGATGGAGGAATATATAGACCTAATATGGATGGAAGGGATGAAGACTTTATCTTTGGGACATAGGAACCCAAAATGGATTTGGAGGATGGTGAAGGCATATGGTTGCATCTGAATGGAGGGAGATAAGGTGTGAAAGGGATATCAATATCTTTGGAATGAGATGCATTGTCTAGGTTCTCATCTTTAATATTTATCTTTATACCAATAGGCTCATGAAGAACTTTCATAGGAGAAACTTTGATAGGATCAATTGAATCTTGAAGGGATTTATTATCATGCAAGGAATTTGGAAGAATGATGGTTTCTTGAGGTGAATATGGAGGGGTATGACAAGGAGTTGATGGGATACTTCGATCTTGAAAAGGATCTTTAGATGGTGTAGAGAGGGTGATTTTCTCTTGATTTTCAATATGTTCATTAGAAATGATGGAAGAGATATCTTGATCTTTCTTGGGAAGTGGACAAGATATGAAACTTGGAAGGGCACTTTGTTCATGAAAGGGAAGGATATCAGCTTGGAAGACATAAAAGGGTGCAAGGGGATCATCACAAGCTTCTATGGATTTGGGACCTTCATCAAATATGGGAGGGGATTGTATAACATCTTGATCTTGATCTTTATTAATACCTTTTTATTTTCTCTTTGGATTATCCACTTGATATGGAGCCACTTCTAAGGACAAGGTAGACGCTTGTATATGCGTCGGGAATGTTTGGAAGAATGATGGAGAATCCTTTTGAATAGGCATTGAAGCACATGAAGCTTTGGGATCCAAGATATTTGAAGCATGGAAACAATTTTCAGAAAGATGTAAATTAGCTTGGGTTTCTTTTAAAGGTAGCCCTTGAGGGTATACATAGTGAACGTGGAAAATGTCATCATTAGTCTCACTCTTTGGTGGAGGAATTTTGGATAGTTGTGAAGCTTTGTGAGATAGACAAAGAATGAAAGGAGTAAAGGCTATGGGAGAAACCTTACTAGATAGGGGTTTTTGGTTTAGATCTTGCTTTAGAGTGGTACCTTGCTCTTCATTCTTTTTATTATCTTGATCACAAATAGGGTGGTCACAAAATTTGTCTTGATCCAAGATAGGTTTGTTGTGCTTAAATGTTTCATCTTATGAAGAAGATGAAGATACAGATGACCTATCATGATAAAGAAAAAAAAAAATTGATCTTAGTGATGGATTTTTAGATGATGTATCCTTTTTTTTTCCTCATCCTTCTTTAAGGTTGATATATCATCATTATGAGAAAGGGTAGCTCCTAATTGAGAAAAATATGCTTCTTTATCCTTCTTAAAAATTAAGCGCATTGTTTCCATAAATATGGGATCTTGGGATGCCTCCAAAATTTGTTCTTTGGTTACTTCATTGTATTGAGTCCTATGGAGATTTTGATCTTGATTTTGATAATTATTCTCCACCATAGGATTGATTCGTTTGTCAAATAAATTCATCATTATAAATGTTTTTGAAGAATATGATCTATTTGTTTAACTGAAAAAGAATAACTCTGAAAAGGGTATCCAAATATGATTAAAAAATATTTCCAAACCCTTGGGAAATGTCCACTATCTTCCCCTCTTTTTTTATGGGCATCACTTCTTGTTGTGTAAGTGTCACTTTAATATTAGCACGCGTTGAATGGAATTCTTGTACGTGACACTCTGCAGTTATAATGCGGCATTTGCATATTGATAGGCGTTATTAAATTATTTCTAGGTGGAACTTTCCAGTGAATTACATGGTTTTTGATAGATAAAAGGGATCATTTCCATTGTTTATGCATCACACAATTGCTTTTAAGCGTCGTTTAAATGATCATACGTGACACTTTACCAATCAAAGTTGAATTTTCAATTTTTTTTTAGGTTTTAAAAGTTTAATGTCTTTGATCAGATCTTTCAAAGAAGACTCTTTCTTGAAAATGAAATACAAACTCAACACACACATCAAATTTGCATCATAACCCTAAAACAACACTAAAAGTGTATGTTCTTGGTCATTTTTACAAGTATATCACAAGAAAGTCTTCCAAGCAATCTACCTAGAGTCAAACAAATGTGGCTTTTAACAATGGCTCTAGAAGGTAGGCTTACTATTTAACCAGGTTTTAATAACACCTCCATTCTAAATCATGTCAAGTTCCTT
The DNA here is from genome assembly GCA_018584345.1 of Thuja plicata. Classification (NCBI taxonomy): domain Eukaryota; kingdom Viridiplantae; phylum Streptophyta; class Pinopsida; order Cupressales; family Cupressaceae; genus Thuja; species Thuja plicata. Next base: position 4,011,163 of record MU226878.1, on the reverse strand, counting down.
TACCCCTTGTGGGCTTCCCACATGCACAAAAGTGCGATTTTGTGCAATCCCGAAGGACTACTCGAGGAAGTTAGGATGAATTGTACAGAACTTAGTCACTTTCTGATTAAGGTAAAGTGCATTTATTTATACTAGGTTGGATGATATCACAAATAAAGCAATTGTCCCCCACTTTGGGTCATTCCCTCTCACCGCCTTCGTAAAATAATTCTTGGGAGGCAGGCCCTCTAAATTTCTATTTAATCTAGCATATATTGAAAGTGCAAAATGAAATTAGTCCATAAAGTTTGGGAGTTTGATTCATGCAAAGAGTGAGGAGCATATCCCTATTGTCTTCCTTTGTTCCAAATACTTCAATAACTTTTTGTTCTTTTTCAACCCCTTGACAAGGAGGTTCTTAAAAATTAAGCGTGTGGTTGAATTATCCTCCCTTTCTTTCTACTAAATTGAACTCACACGTTTGGCTTTTTGATCCACTTTGAAAAGTGGAGAGCATATGCCTAATGCTTGTTCAACGTGGACAATAATAGGGGTTTTCCTATTAAACTAGATTTAAATGAAAGCCACAATTTAATCAATGCAAGCTTGATAAGATAAGTACCTTATTTTTGAAGCTAGCAAAGGCTAGCCACATTTTTGATTGATTTTTTCTTTTTTTACTACTCACCTAGTGGCGATCGTTCCTAATTCGACTCCTCCAACAAGTTAGTCAACACAACCAATAAAATGAAGAAATCTTGAAAATCAATTTGACAACATGCTCCTAAGTTATTTTTAATCCAAATTTGCAAGAATCAACTTAAAGAACTTAAAAACAAGAAATCAACTTAAAGAGTAGGAAATTTCTTCTTGTAAGCAAAAAACACTTTTATATAGTGATCATATAGATATTATTCTTCCTTTAAATATTATTAAATATTGGAATCATGAATTTTCTTATCATGTTTGATTTCTGCTCTTACCTCTTTGCTTAGCTTTGTGACTCAAAATTCTAGTTTCTGTACTTTCTTATGTTTGCTCATTTGTGGGAAAAACACAGACAGAGAGTTAGAAAACAAAATTTAAAGATTTAACAGTAAATATAACAGAAAACACCAAGTGGCATTTAGCAGCTAATACACAACATTTATCTGTTAACAAGAATTATTTAAAACATTCAAAGCAAAAATGAAACTTTAATACATAGGTGGTAAAGTAAACTTTGTAGGCGTCACAAAATGTTTAAATTGTGACACAGAACATTTCACACATGGCAGTTAACTATTCATAGGCGACACTTTGTAGCTTGCATGTGACGCTTTACTGGCTTACACGTCACACTTTGTCTCCTATGCGGCAAAGAAAAGAAGACAGAAATAGAGTGAAAACTGCACGCATCATTTAACTTCTCATAGGCGTCATCAAATTTCTCATACGCGTTATTTCACCTATTTTCTGCAAATAGACACAAAATGAAGCCAAAACACACAAAAATTGATAAAATGATGGAAAATGAGGCCTAAAGCCCCACTATGGGTGCCATTTGTGTGCGAGTTAATACACCTTCATGAAATTAGGACAAATAACTACAATTCTATGGAAATAAATAAATAATTTAAACTAAGAATTGCATTTAACATCCATATCATTTCATGGTTCTCTCACTAGACTTTGTAAGTAGAGCTCTAATCCTTAATCTCTACTAGTGACCTTCCTAGAATAAGAAAATATGATAAAAATGCTTGATCTAGCTCTCAATTCCCTCAATTTGCTTCAAAGATGAACTCAAATGCTCATGATATACTCTCAAAATCTCACAATTTGCTCTCAAATATTCAAGATAATGCTCAATTTCTATCAAATTGCCTATAGTAATGATGCTATGCATTCAAATTTTCTAGGATCTCTTTATGCTTAGAAATGGCCTATATTTATAGTAAAATCCCAAGGGTAGGGGGTAGAGTGAATTGACCATGGGTTAATCCTTGGTTGAGTTTGATCTCTCAAATGGTTTCAAATAAGGGGACAATTTAAATGTTGTCCTCAAAGGGTGGGACAAAATGAGTGGATGAGATTCAAAAGGCTAAATGAGAGGTTGAGATGCAAAATTGGAGTTGTCCATGTGCAAATGTGTTCTCAATTCTCATTGGCTCTTATATTTATGTTGAAAAGATATTAGAATTTATTAATTCAATCATTTAATTAATTTAGCCATGTAAGGAATAGGCTCATTTTGATTTTTGATTTAAACTATACAATTAATTGATTAAAATCAATTACATAATTTGATTAATCCTTTTAGGCTTGAATTTAATTATTTGATTTCATGATTAATTAATCCCTTGATTTTATTTGATTTAATCTATTTTGATTTAATAAATGTCCATTTAATTGATTTTGATCCATTTTGAAGAATTTGATGAGATTTTGCTGAGATTTGTAGATTTTGATGATGCTAAGACACCTGGTCAATTTTGGGTGTCTACAACAATACATCAGATACATTTGAAGGAAGAATTACAAGTCTAAATGAAATCAATCAACATCTTGTTGGAAATATAGATGGAGTAACTGAGAGGGGAGGGGTGAATCAGTTACCACAAAAAATAAATCCACAAGTCCCTTAGATGTCTTCAATATATACTGCTGTTATTCGGTAGATTAACTTATTATT
>MU226878.1:3968825-3982757 GCA_018584345.1 Thuja plicata | reverse complement strand
TGTATTGAAAATCCTCTAACAAGGTCACACTTAACAGTGTGTTTGTAACCTTTAACAAGGTTGGCTCCTAACAGGGCTCACTTCAGAAGAGTGAAAATTTGGGGTACCGGTCCCAGTGGTTTTTTCCTTAACAGGGTTTCCACATTAAAATACTTGTGTTATGTGTGTATGGTTAATTAATTTAGTGTTTTACATTCTACATATGCATTTATGGATTGACTAGTATACTCTGCATATTTACTGAGTATCGGTAAATACAGTTTACAGCCTATCAGTTATCAAGGAGAAACAGGACAGACAAGGTAAACCGACAGATAGTTATTTGTTTCAAATATTTCAAAGGCATGCATCTTGTTGGGACTTAATAATTTGAGAAGTATTAATTAGTGGATTAAAGTTTAAATTGGATAAATGTTTGAGCCCACTAATTCACACCCCCCCCCTCTCAGTTATTACTAACACCTTTTATTTAAATAATCTTTGCATTTTTGTCTCAAAAGAGAATGAAGAAACAACTATTTCTTTTCAAGAAACTCTTCACTCTCTTTCCATGGTTTTCTATATATTGGACCTCTTTTTCTTCATAGAAGAGGATGATTTTGGAGAGCATCAAATCTATAGTCATTTTTTGCATCAATTCTTTCATGTTTCAAGCTTAAATTTGCATAATTAGGCTAGTTTTACTTGGAATTGAAGATATAATGCTTTCATTTATGATTCATTTGTATATCTAACATTTCAATTTGATGCTTTCAAGCTTCCTAGATTAATTGCAAGTTTAATTCTAGCTTAAAGGCAATTCCTTTCATAGATCAAAGCAATTCTTTTCTAGATTACAAGCACTTTCATTCTTAGATTAATTGCATTTTACTTCCATAGATTAGTTGCAATTCATTCTTAGATTAGTGTAATTCACTTTCATAGCTTAAATTGCTTCTCAATTCATAGATTAAGAGTTCATTTTTCTCATAGACTAGTTGCAATTTCCTAGATGTAATGGCAATTCTTGTTTCTCTTGCATTCTAGAAATCCTCCATGTTAGCAATGGTCAGGTTGTTGGCTCTCGTTCTAAGGGTAAACTCAACATCCACAACTAATTAGGAGGCAACAAGTTACCTCAATCAAATTTGTAGAACAAAAAATTCATGTTTGTCTTTGTGAATTGAACGATTGTGTAAAGACTATGTTGTGTTTGTGTCGAATTCAGAGGTCTACATTCAGCATATAACACAAGTAACTATGTAAATTTACTATACTAAGTTTTACTTTACATTAGTTCCATTATACATAGTTAAAATGCCAAATAAACATGATTAAAGATGCACTATGGTACTCCTTGTTATGAATTTGTCAATCCAATCCCATTGCTCAATTCTTACTAAGAATCATCGATATACATACAAAAGATAAGTTTTTAGTATAAATTGAGACTCATTAGCAATCATGTAAAATGCATTGAAGTCTTCGCCACTAACCAAGCACCATCGATAAACCTATGAAAGGTCAAGTGAGTTGTCACTTAACCCAAGCTGAAAGTTTGTGTGAAACCCAAGTGACTCCGTCTTTGAACACTGAGAAGTGGGTAGAGAATTAAGTGCACCACTTAGAGTATCATCTATAAATAGGGTGACGGAAGAGCTCATTATTCACAAAGAAATTAAGAGAGAAATAGAGTGAAGAGAAGAGTAGAGTGAAACATAGCAACCAGATTGCAAAGTATGCCAAGTAGATTCATGACATTCAAATTTTGATCTTCAAATAGTTACAATAGGTTAAGTAAGTAACTAGAATCACCGAGCTCATAGTCTGTTTTACATAAAAATCCCTAAATTCACAAAATGAAGGCATCCACTTCATGAGTTTCCAAGATCAAGAACGCCAAACAGAAGAAGGTTAATTTGATCAAGAACTCCACTTGTGAAGAACCTAAGTAAAAAATCTATCCAGAGGCTGCTTCACAAACTGACAATGCTAGAGCATTTTTGAGAATACCACCTAGGGTTTTACTGATTGAGGATGTTTGATCATACATACATTGCAATATTGCTGAGATAGGAGATCTTGAGGTTGATCAAGCTTACAAGAAGCTTTGCAAAGATAGAACCATCAAGGATGAACACAAAAACATCAAGGTGAAAGGGCTCACAAATGTTGTAATGATCCCAAAGGAATTTAAAGTTGAGTAGATTCAGATAGTGTTGAGAAGAGTGCATGACTAATTGATGTGGCTCGACAAGCCAAAACTGATCACTAGGGATGTCATACATGTAGTAACTAGTTATCCTATAATCGACAAGGAAAAGGCACTCAAACATCCTCCTCACCAAGACATAGAAAAGAATACAGGTGTAGAATGGGATGGAAGAGGATTAAAAGTAAATTCAATCAAAGATCCCAAAATGAAATTTGGTTCATGTGTGCTGGGATACAAGATATTCCAAGCCAGCAGGATGAACAACATTGCATGTGGAGTAGTTGACATTGCCCACAATATTATAAAGAATGGATTATAGTTAAATCTATCTGAGTTTCTACTGAAGAAATTAGATGAGAATTTAAGGACAATCAAGTCTACAAAGTCAAATTCATATAAGTTCAGATCACTTCTAATGTGCATGTTTTTCTACTTTCAAGACTTCTTTCCATCTATCAGTAATGTCAACTGGGATACTATCTAACGAGTGAAAATTCAAATTAGTGAATTCATCAAGTCATTAGGTGACAAATTTACATCAGTTATGGATAAATACCTCACTGGATTTAAGGACAAAATGCAGAAAAGGAGGAAGATACCAGAACAACTAGTAGAAAAATATAAGACTAATATTTGTTTTATGGTGGACACCAATAACACTTATATCAAACCAGCTATACTGAGGACAACATGGTTAGCACCACCTTGACTATGAGGTGAACATAGATCAAGCCACCAATATCATTGAAGCATTGATAAATGAACCATTGGACAAGTCAAAACCAAGGTTAGGAACCTATGAGAAATCCAAGGAAACAATAAAAATAGGCTTAGTTGTGAATAAAATTGACAGAAAGAAAGATAAAATGATAAAGAATTTCAAAAAGAAGTTGTAGGTAGATGATGAAGAGTCACAAAAAAAGGATGACACTGAGGGATAGTCACCCATCAGTGAAGAAGAAAAATTGAGTGACTCCAAATCTACAGAGTCTGATGCACCACCACCACCAACAAAGAAACCAAGGACTACTGTTGCATCAAGGACTAGAAGTTAGACAACAAAAGATGTAACTTCATCACCGATCAAGAAAGGACAAGTGAGGACTTACAAAAGGAAGCCTCAAAATGGGAAATAGGCACAAAAAAAAACAAGACTAATCAGAAGTAAGGAAGATATAGAAGACACTAAACAAGAAGAAAAACCTATTAAAAATCAATTTCCTACTACAATTGATGAGGTATGCGCATCATTGATCAAGGCAGGTTCAATAACAAATCTTAAGATTAGAAAATGACTAACTCTAGATCCTGAGGATCAAAACAAGATAGAGGAAGAAATTATCACAAAAATGTGTATATTTAAATATATACCATTACATTTTGAAGGGAAAATTCCATAATAACTTCTTGACAGACTATCGACAAGGTGGACATTTGCATTGAATTCAAAAAAATAGATAAGGGAAAGAACCGTAGTTTCTATTATGCCACCTGAGTCAAAAATGGAAGAGATTGACTAAATGATGAAGTTACACTCAAAAAGTTTATTAGCAAAATTGAGAGCTTACAAATTACTATAGGGAAAATTTATTGAGCTTGACAAAGAAAGTGAAGATACTTGGAGAAAAGCACTCGATGTACCTAAAAAGGACACAAGCCCTGAGACAACATTAGAACTCACTAACAAGCCTTATAATGAAGAAAAAAAGGATATAGTGAGCCCATAACACATTCTGATAAATGATGATGAGGATATCACTCAAAATTAATTAAAAATAGAAGCAAGCAAGGAAATGGATGACATTCCTCATATTCTACAATCATTAGGGGATAATGCAGATGATACAATCACATATACAAATATCATTGATATCACCGGAGATGATCCTGTAGATGAGGAAAAGGAAGATGAAGATGTTACTGTTACCTCCGACCAATTCAAGGAACAAGACATGAAAAATGATGTTGCATAGGTATATATACTAGGTAAAGTTCCACTATTGATACAAGCTATCAATATCATCTTGGAAAAGGAGAAATCACCCAAGCCTGATGCAAGCATACTTAGATATAAAGGAGAAGAGGAACCAAAAAACACATGATGAACATAATATAGATGGAGGAAAAAATATAATAGATGGAGAACCAAAAGAAACATATGGAGAGAAAAAAGATAAAGGTGAAGAAGAGAAGCAAGGTGATGCCACTCCTAAGGATACCGAAGGATATGCTGTAGATAAATCTAAGGTTGATGTGGATATGTCCACTCCCAACCACAAGGTAGACACCAAGTAGTAGGATAAAGGTACACATACTCCAAAGCCTTCACCAAGCACATCTGACCAAGAAAAGGAACTTTCTATGGTACTGCATATAGGTCCTTCCACAACACTATCCAAGAAGAAGAAGAAAATGAATAAGAATCCAATTACATTGGATGAGATTATTGAGATACTAGCCTATGATTTGATGACATTGGATGTAGAGGAACTTAAAAAGTATGTTGAACTTTGTAAAGAAAAGCTATCCAAGATAAGCTTAAGAGGGAAACAAAGGACACTCAGGTACTAGAGACAATAAAGGAGATACTTCAACAGATTGTACCTGATATAGATATTGGTCAAAACACTTATATCATTGATAAATTATCCATTCTTATTGAAGCCATTACATCATAGAATGTGGGTGTAGAGAAGGTCATAGAAGAACACGTGGAACAAAAGTACCAGTACAAATTGATAGAGAAAATCAGCCAAGAAGTGGCTGAAAACAAGGTAAAGTTGTCTGAACTAGTGAATGAATTAGAACCAATCATTTCAGAAGCTATAGCCTTAGTTCAGAAGTTATGCACAATAGAGAAATTCACTAAGGAGAATAGTGAAAATATTGCAAAGATAGATGCAGATCTTACTGCTAGTGCACAAGGTCTCTCAACAACTGGCAATGAAATCAAGTTGCATTACAAAAAGGTAATGGAAGCAAAGAAGTTGAGACTTCAGATTCAAGAGGCAGAATCAAAGTTCAAAGATGAGGTAACCAAGCTATAAGCTCTACTCCTACCAAATCTAATAGTACTATAGCAACATATGACAATCGAAAGAAAATTTATTGCCACCCCAGAGATGTCTATCACCGATAACATCTATGATATGCACACAAGGATTACATTGGAGCACATGGCCCTGGAACACCTTTAGGAGAAATGGGATAAAATGATGGAAGACATGAAGAACTCCCATTCCCACATTTTTGACAAGTTGTAAGTAATTACACCCTTGCCCTTAATATCAAAAGAGGGAGAAAATGGTATGATTAGAGGGGGAAAATGTTATGATAAAGGGGGAAGATAAGGTGAAAAGGGAGAATAGTATAAAGGAAAGTGTACATACATATAAATATACTATACCGAAATATACATAGGGAGATTCATACTGACAAGGTGAACACATGGTGCATATACTAAATATTTTAGTTTTTGCGCATATTAGTTTTTGATACTAATATCAAAGGGGGAGATTAAAGACATATATTTCCATTAGTATACAAAGGGAAATAGTATTGAAACATTGGTAACACCAACACCAAAAGATAGGTTTAGTGCAACTAGAAAAACAAACTTCACAAGGAAACCATGCAACAAAGTTTATAGTGTAACCGAACAAAGAAGGTTACAATGTAAACTGACGACACAATTTACAAGTGGAACCCGACAGTGTAAACTGATAGAGTAACCTAACAAGCAGATAATAGAGGAACCTAATAGACAATTCACAGAGGAACCCAACAAGAAAACAACAGAGAAACCCGAGCACTAGTCTACCTATAGATAGTTATAATCCTAAGAAATATGGATCTGACTTCCACGTCAGATAAAATACTTGTGTATCTTTTTGATTAGATTTAAATTCATTTCTTGAGGGACAAACAATGTAATTGTAATTGTTTTAATTAGTCTAATTGATTAGAAACATGCAAACTAGGAGATCAAGGTCAAGTTGTAAACCTTTGATCATAGAGTTATCATTGTTATGCGTGAAATTAATTTAGGTAAAACTCATTATATAAATAGATGTGTAATCAATAAAAACATGTGGATGTGATGATGATTGTATCCGTAGACACTTTTATGGATTAGAGATAGAGTTTTATGCAAAGGGTAAACCAATGATGAAATCAATTATCAAGAACAAGATTCAAGGCTACCGAGAAGAATAGAGGTATTAATCAGTAACTATAGATGAGACATTATATTGTGAACTTTAATGGATCTATAATCAACAATTCTAGATTGTATATACTCAGGTCAATGAATATTTTTAACTACATTCTAACAAGTTTAGAAAATAGAATAAGTCCTTTGAGAAGGTGGATTTAACAATCCTTTGTAAATCTCTTAACTGAGTGCACACTAAACAATGTTTCTAAAGATCTTAATGGATTAGACCTTAACAAGTCTCTACATTTTACTCCTAACATGGTAATATCATCATAAGTGATCAAACTTGTAAGCCTTAACCAACCCCTTCCATTCAACAGATAGTGAAGTTTTGTGGGTTTCATTCCCACCACATTTTTTAGCTTCTAACAAGGATTTTCTACGTTACCAAATCTTGTGTCATGTGTCAATACATTTCATGAATGTTTCTATGAATGTTTAAATGAAAATTAAGTTTATGAATTGATATAACATGCATAAGATAATAATAACACATATGGTCGGTAATGCAAGGAATTGATTACTAAAAGGATTAAGGTTAAGCGATAAAAATTTTAAGGGTACTGATTCACCCCTCCCCTCTTAGTATACACTATTCCATTATTTCCAACATAGTGCACCATGATGGATAGAGAACCCCGAGAGAGAAGTCATAGTGATACCCGAGCAAGTTACCTGAGCAAGCATTACCAAGAAGAACTAAAATGTAACCTGAGAAGAATTGAAAGTAATAGTGTTTCCCAATGCATAGACAACCCCGATGGACATAGATGCCTCAGGAAAACTCAAGTCAAGACCAAGCAAACAAGGAGTTAAACAATGATAAGAAATAAAGTTTAGAAATGAAAAAAGACTTAGCTAACAAGAGATAAACATGGAGTTAACTGGTTGATAACATTGTTTTCATTGACAAGTTAAAAACCAGAGATAAGCTAGAGTTTTAAAGATAGTTTTATTCCAATTGTCAAGGAGAAATCTGTGGGATAAAACTAAAGTAAGCTTTAAAGAAAGAATGGTGAGAATTGTGGATCACACCAACAACAAGAAAGTTAAGGACTTAGAAATGGTGAAATTATGTCTATAAGAGAGACAAGCTAATTCATTATGAATTAGGGGAGGAGAATAGAAAAGGATGCTGAAGAGAATACTGGTGAAGAAGACTTCATACAGTCCTGATCAAACAAGATGAAGAACAGAGCTAAAGATTTCTGTGGACACCGATCAACAAAGAAGAACAACATCACTAAGCAGAAAGAAGTGGAGCAAAGAGACATAAAAGATACATTGATCAAAAATGCATTATGAGCTTACAATAGATCTGAACATCTGCAAGTCTAAGTTGTATTTATGAATAGATCATTTACTATTTCAGTTTAACCATTGGATCATAAAGTCTCTTAACCAAGTAGGATTTAATTATCCTTTATATATTTAGATACATCCCAAGGAGTATCAAAATTTTTATCTTGAAGATAGCATAGTGAAATGTTAGATATCAAGTGACAAACTATTATATTAAATCCTCTAACAAGGTCACACTTAACAATGTGTTTGTATCCTTTAACAAGGTTGGATCTTCACCGAGCTCACTTCAAAAGAGTGAAAATTTTGGGTTACCAGTCCCAAGTGGTTTTTTCCTTAACAAGGTTTCCACATTAAAAATCTACGTGTCAAATGTGTATATGGTTCATTGCTTTGATATTTTTCTTTACACATTACTATATTGGATTTATTAGTAAACATTAAGTTATTTACTGTATTTTGGTAAAGACTAGAAAATGCTAGACTTCTATTCGGTAAAGCTTAAGAATAAGGGTTAATAGTAAACTCTGAGTAGTAGTTATTTGATAATATTTTTTCAAGGCATACATATTGTAGGACTGAATATAACTAGAGGCTTATAATTGTGATACAGGGTTTTTGATTTGGTTTATTGGATTAATTTTTGAGGCCACTAATTCACCCCCCCTCTCGGTTATTCTAAATATTGGTATCAGAGCTTGTGTGCTTAGAAAGGAAGATTTCAATACCTAAGCAAAAGATCACAAGATGAGGAAACAGGATGTGCCTATGTTGAACAAGGAGAAATTTTCATTATGAAAAAGCATGATAAGACTCCACCTATCAAGTATTGGAAATGATGTTATTCAATACTTAGATACTGAATATGTGTTTCCTACTGGACCTCACACACTTGATTAATTGAGAGAAAATAATGAGTACAATTCTATTATGATAGAACTTTCTTCCTCACTCTTCGATGTTGAATATGAAGATGTCAAAATATGCACCACTTCAAAGCAAATGTGGGAAAAGTTGAAGCTAGTACATGGAGGAGATGAAAATGTACTAAGAGCTAAGGAAAAAATCCTAAGAGGTAAGTTTGATGACCTGAGAATGAAAGGAGAAAAAATCACTCAATATAGCTTCAGAATCAAAGAGGTAGTCAATTCTATCTGAGGAGTTGGAGGTGTACTTGAAGAAGAAATAGTGGTAATTAAAATCCTAAGAACCTTTCTACCTCTTTATGCTATTAGAGTATCTTCTATACAAGAAATGAGAGCAGTAGAAAATAAAATTGTCACTCTAGATAGTTTGGTTGGTAGACTTATTTCATTTGAGATGAATAACTTTTACAACAATGTCTTACCATATATTGAGTCTCCATTCAAATCTTCTTTGAAAATAAGTAAGTCAAGTCATAAACATGCTATGAGAAATGATAGTGATGACCAAGAACTTGATGAGATTGAAGCACTAATGGCTAGAAGATTGCAAAGAGGCAAAGGTAGATTCAAAGATAAATTACCATTGGTATGTTTTAATTGTAAAGAGATTGGACACTTTTCTGCTAGATGCACTAACAAAAGAAAATAAGATAGAAACAATGACAGAACATATGAAAAGAAGTTTTGACAGAGGTGATAACAGAGATTACCAAAGAAACTGATAATATGATAGAAGAGATAACCAAGACTACAAGGAGAAAGGGAAGAAAGCTTGTTACCTAGCTGAGAAAAAAGCTAGAGATACTGACACTGAATTTGATAAAGATATTGAGGTGGTATTTTTTTCTATGAAGGATGATTCAAATGAAGAGGATAGGTATGTTTAGACTGCACTCATATCTAAGGTTAGTAAAAATGATGTCTAAATTATTGATAGTGGCTATACTCACCACATGACAAGAGATAAGGAAAAGTTTAAAACTTTTGAATACTACAATGGTGGATCAGTAAGAATGGGTAATGACTCACCTTGTCTAGTTGAAGGTAAAGGAACCACAATGTTGAATAATCTGATTAGATGTGAAAATGCATACTAGGTAAAAGGACTTAACTATAATCTATTGAGTGTTTCAATGCTAAATAACATAGGTCATCGAGTTGCATTTGAGGAAAAAAAGGCAAAGATCTTTAATGAATCAGGAAGGTTGATCAAAACTAGTGAAAAGACAAAAGGTAACCTATTCTATCTTGATGATATTAACACCACATATTTAATGGCTAGAAACAAAGACATATGGTTGTGGTATAAAAGGTTATGTCATGCAAATTTTGACAACATGATTAGGATAAGCAATAAAAGGAAAGAGGCTTACCAAGAATGTCAAAGCTTGACCATGTCACATGTAAGAATTGTCATAAAGGTAAAATGACAAATTCTAGAATTAGTCCATACTGATCTATGTGGACCAATGAGAAAAAAGAGTTACTATGGTGATAGATACTTCATTCTCTTTGTAGATGATTATTCTAGAATGATGACAATTGTGTTCTTAAAAGAGAAATCAGAAGCATTTAAGATGTTTAAATGGTATAAAGCTATTGTAGAAAAATAAAGTGGTAAGGAACTGAAATGCTTAAGATTAGATAGAGGAGGAGAATTTATTTCTGATGAATTCACTAACTTTTGTAATGCACATGGAATTCAAAGACAAGTTTCTGCACTAAAAACACCAGAACAAAATGGGATTGCTGAAAGAAGGAATAGGTCCATTGTTGATTGTGCCAAAACACTGATGATTGAGAAAGGCATCACTCAAACATTCTGGAGGGAAGCTATCATTACTATTGTCTATACATTGAACATAGTTCAATTAAAGAAAGACACAAATAAGACACCCTATGAGCTATAGTATGGATACACACCCAATGTAAGTTACTTCAAAATTTTTGGAAGTCAATGTTATATTTTGAAAGATGATAGAAATGGAAAGCTTGACTCCAAAGGTGAAGAAGGAATATTTTTAGGGTATTCTACCAAAATCAAGGCTTATAAATGTCTTAACAAATCCTCTAACAAGATAATTGAAAGTGCAAATGTCAGAATAGATGAATTTGCAGAGAAAAATGATAAGGAAAGCAAAAAAGAATCGGAAGACTACAACAATTTTTTTTACAATGAAGAACCTAAAACTCTTCCTGAGCAATAGTGTATCTCTCTCAAGCAAAAATGCACCTGAGCATCATGCTGCCAACACCAAAAATCAAGAAATTGCTCAAAATGATGTTCCAAGCAATGGAGATCAGAATGAAGGTCAAGATGATGATCAGAATGATAAAAAAGAGTTGAACCAATACTTGCCAAGTATTTCAGAAGATGCCATCCACATAACCAGATCAAAGGAGACAAAAAGGCTAGAATGAGAACAAGAAGTAAGTCAGGGAACACTAGATGTTTAATTTGTGTTTTTGAGCCTAAATTTGTCAATACTGCCCTTGAAAATGAATAATGGGCCAGTGCTATGAATGAAGAGATAGAGAAAATAGAGAAGAACAATACATGGACATTAGTACCCAGACTGGATGACAAGAATGCCATTGGTAGAAAATGGATATTAAGAAACAAGCTGAATGAGAATGGAGAAGTCACAAGGAACAAAGAAAGATTAGTATGTAAGGGGTATGCACAAGAAGAAGGTATTGACTATGGAGAAAAATTTGCACCCATTTCTAGAATAGGAGTTAGAATTCTACCTTCTTATGTTGCATTCAAAGGATTCAAGGTATACCAAATGGATGTCAAATCTGCATTCTTAAATGGAATACTAGAAAAAGAGGTATACATTAAACAACCAAAAGGGTTTGTCGATCCTAACAAGAGAAACATGGTTTGTAGACTACATAAATCCTTGTATGGATTGAAACAAGCACCTAGAGCATGGTATGAAAGACTTCATTCCCATCTCTCAAGTATTGGATTTGTAAGAACTAGTGAAAACATCAATCTGTACTTAAAAGAAGATACTGATGATAACATTTTGATTGCTGAAATATTTGTTGATGATATCATATTTGGGGGTAATGACATGTTATGCAAGTCTTTTTATAATTAGATGAGAAAAGAGTTTGAGATGTCAATGTTTGGGGAGATCAAATTTTTTCTTGGTCTAAAGATTCTTCAACAGGATGCAGACATCTATATCACACAATCCAAATACATCAAGGAAGTGTTGAAGATATTTAAGATGGAAGATTCCAAGCTAGTTGGAACACCTATGGAAATCAAATGCAAGCTGAAAAAGGAAGACAAGTCAATCAAGGTACATCAGACTCTATATAGATCTATGATTGGTAAATTCATGTATGTTGTTCATACTAGACTAGATATAGTACATGCAGTTGGAATAGTTGCAAGATTCTCTGCTAATCCCAAGGAATCACATATGATTGTTGTCTAGAGAATTCTGAGATATCTAAAGAATACCGAGGACTATGGCTTATGGGAACAATTTCAAGAGAAAGAGGTGATACTGGAATATGTTCAATCCAAGGAACAATTAGTAGACATATTCACAAAGCGATTTCCTAAAGATACATTTGAGTACTTGAGAAAGAGACTAGGGGTCTGACCCTTGTCTATTAGTGACTAAGTTGACTAGGAGATTGCATCAGCCTACACATAATCAAAAGATTATTCATGTTGATGCAATAAAATAAATGGATACAAAAGATACATTAGTATACAGAAAGGTACTTATCTACACCAAACACCAGAGTCATTGTACTATTGATGGAAAGGTAAATTCAAGGAGTATATTAAAACTAAAAGAGAAAAGAGTTGGGCATTGTTGTCAAAGGGAGAGATGACTAAAGAGAGAGATTATATCCATATGAAATATCCATCATAATCATCTAAAGAGAGAAAATTTATCCTAAAGGAGAGATGACTTAATGGAGAGAGAGTATATCTATTGTTTTAAAAGGAAAAATATATATTCAATCAAGGAGAGGAACAGTCAAAAGGAGAGAAAATATTAGAGAAGAGATTCTACAACAAAGGGAGAAAAAAAATCCAAAGTTGCTACATCTATCCAGTGAAGAGAATGAAGATTGAAGAAAGTATTCTGCAAGAAACAAATCTAAGCTAGAAGAGCTTACCGAGAGCCAAATATTTGTATTGGTTATAAAACATTAAGTTTGGTAGATTGATGAACTACAACTGATATATTTCATACTATATTGGTAGTAATGTAGTATGTTTCCATCAATGCCAAAGGGAAAGATTGATGAACATAACTGATTGAATGTTTGAAGATGTTAAGTTGATGATCACTGATTTGTATAAAGTTAATGCAAGACATTAAATCAGTTAATTTATTGTATTGTCATTGATGTCAACTTGATATAATCTAATTGGTTATATATACATAGTGTCAAAGACTTCAAAGAAACAGAGGGATAAAGGTTATGCTATCAGTAATGCATAAAAGATCAGTATACACCAAGTGACTGTTGGAAACAATTATTCAATTGTGTGTTGTCCTTGATGTTGCACAAATTTCATATCAGTCATCAGACAGAGTCTACCGAGTTCAGAATGTCATATCAGTCATCAAACAGATTCTACCGAGTTCAGAATGTCATATCAGTCATCAGACAGATTCTACCGAGTTCAGAATGTCATATCAGTCATTAGACAGAGTCTACCGAGCTAAGAATGTTCAGCAAGGTAGTTTACCAAGTCTACCGAGTTCAGACGGTAAGAGAAACAAGTTACAAAGTCTACCGAGCACAACAGAATACTATATCAAGAAGTTAGTTACTACCGGGCTCACTCGGTCAACAAACGAGATTCAGTACTTACCAAGTTCAGTCGGTCATCAAAGAATATATGAAGGGAAAGTCAGTCTTTACCGAGTTCGCAGTACTTACCGAGTTCAGTTGGTTACCAAAGGTTTTAGCAGAATCTGCAGTATTCACCGAGCATCAGTTGAATATTATTTTTGGTCTATGTCGGCCTCCAAAGGTTATTATTTGTTAAATATGTATGCAGCCGACCAATGTAATATGTAATTAATTGAAACTTGTTTCTGGGCCGACTTGATAATTTGAAGGGTATATAAGAAAGATCAGGTTGCGAATTCAAAAGGTGTGCAAGTGCAGAGATGTAAAGAAGCAGGAATGTGCGAATTCTGATGAAGGATTGGTAATATCCTTGAGGTGCTGCAAAGATATATGTGATCAGTGAGGATCTATTGGAGCAGAACAGAGATCTGTATCAGCAAGATAAGTTGTAT
>MU226878.1:3936981-3953075 GCA_018584345.1 Thuja plicata | reverse complement strand
TTTTCATCACTTGTGCAATATTGTGACTTCTTGTTTCATCAAATGCCATAATTGGCTTTAGTAATGACCAATTGATGTTGGAAGATGCTCCATGTCCCCTTGAATGCTCTGGACCTCTAGTGTATCTAGGAATAGCATATGATGCTCCTGCATCAAGAACTTAAGGTATCCACTATCACAGATGATGAACTAAAATTTGGAGCATGTGTCCTAGGCTACAAATTATTTCAAGCTAGCAGGATGAACATCATAAAATCTAGAGTAGTGTATACAACATATAAAATTGTAAAGAAAGGAACTCAGTTGGATCTATCAAAACTTCTACTCAACCAGTCAGAAGAATACTTAAAGACAATAAGAAATGCAAAGACAAATTCATGTAAGTTTGTCTCACTTATCATGTGCATTTTATTTTACTTCCAAGAATCTTTTCCATCAGTAGGAGATGTAAAATGGGATACAACTAGACCAGTCACCATCTAGATCAGTGAGTATATAACATCACTAGGAGACAATTTTGAGATAGTTATGAATGAATACTTTACTGGATTCAAGGAGAGAATGCAAAAAAAGAGTAAAGATCCTAGAGAAACTAATTGTGAAATTCAAGAATGATATATGTTTCATGGTTGACACAAATTACACATATATAAAACCTGTTGTACCAAGGACAGCATGAATACAACCACTAGACTATGAGGTAAACATAGATGAAGCATCCAATGCAATCAATGCATTGATAAATGAGCCTTTAGACAAAACACAACCAAAGTTTGATACTTATGAAGAAGCCAAAT
Source organism: Thuja plicata (assembly GCA_018584345.1). Classification (NCBI taxonomy): domain Eukaryota; kingdom Viridiplantae; phylum Streptophyta; class Pinopsida; order Cupressales; family Cupressaceae; genus Thuja; species Thuja plicata. Next base: position 3,952,278 of record MU226878.1, on the reverse strand, counting down.
CAAGAATCAAAACTGGCTTGGTTGTGAAGCAAATAGACAAGAAGAAAGATAAAATGGTAAAGAAAATGAAGAAAAGGTTGTCGGTTACAAAGGAAGAAACCAAACAAATAGAAGAAACTAAGGGACAATCATTCGTCGGTGAGGCTGAACAGGAAAGTGACTATGAGTCTATAGAGTCAGATGATTTGTTACCAACACCAGATAAGAAGCCTAGAACCACAACTACTTCAAGGGATAGAAGTCAAATAGCTAAGGACACAAGTGCTTCACCATTGAAGAAAGGTCAAGTAAGGACCTACCAGAGGAAAATTGAAACAAAGAAAAGAGGGCCAACAAAGAGAAGAAGGTTGATTAGAACCAAGGAAGACATTGAGGACATAGAATAGGATGAAGGTGTTCAAGAGGAAAAGAACAATATATCTAAAATAATTGATGAGGTATGTGCCTCAATTATCAATACATGTTCAGTAAATACAAGGAAGGTAAAGAAATGGTTAAAATTGGATCCCTTGGATCAAAATAAGATTGAGGAAGCAATTATGAAGATGATGTGCATATACAAATACCTCCTAGTCCAACTGGCCAAAATTATTTTCAAAGAACTTCAAGATAGGCTACTGACAAGATGAACTTTTGCCTTAAACTCTAAGAAATAAATTAGGGAAAGATCCCTAGTATCAGTCATGCATCCCAAATAAAAAATGGAGGAGATCAAAGAAATGATGAATGCTCATTCCAAAAGGTTCTCACCAAAGATGAGAGCCTACCAAGTTCTTAAAGGACATCTACTAGATTTAGACTGAAAGAGTGAAGCTGAATGGAAGAAAATACTTAATATTCCTAAAAAGGATACAAGTCCCAAGCCACAAAGAGCTCTAATCAAGAATCAAGAAACCAAGGATGATCAGGCTACTGAGAGCACCAAACCAATTATCATCACAGATGTTGAATTGGAAAAAGAAGAAATGGACACCACAGGAAACAAGGATATATATGTTGTAGATAAAACATGTCCAGACACAAATATGGACAACATTGTGGACAATATAATCATTGAAATTATCGCTGATCCAACAGAAGAAATACAAAAAGATGAAGATGTCACTATTACCAAGGACAAAATTGATGAACATGACACTACAATTGACACTTCACAGGTGAACATACAAGGAAACATGCTAATATTGATGCAGGACATCAATATACTTCAAGAAAAAGACAAATCACCTAACAAAGATTCAAGAATTCCAAAGGATTCATGGGATGAAGGAAAGAAAGACAACACTGATGACCATAATGTCATCGGAGACACTCAAATTGTAACCGAAACTAACAAGGTTACAAAAGGAGATTCAAAGTAAATAGATGGAGACAGTACTGAGAAGGATGCACAGATAAAGGAAGATGAATTACATAAGGATACTTATGAAGGAGCTAAACCAAAAGATGGCATTCCTGAGGAAAGCAAAAAAGTTGCTATAGATAATGTCAAGGTTGATGTGGAGACATCCACTCAAAACCAATAGGAGGACACTGAGGAACATAAGAAAAAAGAGGCAACACCCCCAATCACTCCATCTAACACAACATAAAAAGCTAAGAAATTGGACATGGTTCTACATTCAAGTGAAACTCAGAAGAAGAAGAAGAAAACCAAAAAGACTAAGTTGGAAGTCACTCTAGATGAGATAATTGAGATACCCAAATGTGGCCCAACTACACTAGAAAATGAAGCACTACATATGCCAAAGGAAGGCACTACAAAAGTATGGTAAAATATTCCAAAGGAAGGCACTACAGGAGAAGCTAAGAAAGGAGCACAAAGATTCCATGGTACTAGAGATAACTAGGGAGACCTTGAATCAAATTGTACTCGATGTTGATGTTGATCACAATAAACCTATCCTTGAACAACTAGCCACTCTCACAAAGGCCATCACAAGGGAGAACATTGATGCAAAAAAGGCAATTGAGGAGACAACATAGCAAAAATATCAACAAAAACTTATTGAAAAGATCAACCAAGAAGTGGGAGAAAACAAGGTAAAGCTTTCAGAATTAGTAAGTGAACTAGATCCAATAATTTTTGAAGCTATTTCCTTGATACAAAAATTGAGAAAACTTGACAAATTCAATAAGGAGCATAGTGATAAAATAGAAAATTTATATTTTGATCTAGCTATTAGTGCTAAACGCTTAACCACTGATGACAATGCAATAAAGTCGCATTATGATAAAATTGTTGAGATAAAAAGGTTAAGACATGAACTGTGGGAAGAAAAAACACAATTTAGGGAAGAGGTTAGTGAGCTCCAAGCTCAAATTCTACCAATTCTTACACTGCTTCAACAACATATCAGTTCAGCAAGGCAACTGATAGCCACCCCTGAGATGTCTGTAGCAGATAGCATCTACGATATGCATGAAAGGATCACACTTGAGAACATGGATCAAGACAACCTGAAGGATAAATGGGAGAAGATGATGGAGGACATGAAGTCCTCACACTCTCACATTTTTGATAAGATATAGGTATACACCTTTGCCCTTAATATCAAAAAAGGGGGAAAATAATGATATGTACAGAAGGTAAACAATACAGAAAAAGAACAAAATAAAGAGAATATAGTCATATGATATGATATGATATGATATGATATGATATGATATATACAACACAAGGTGAAAAAGAGAAAATTATCATGTACATACACTTATACTATACCAACATATACATAGGGGGAGTCATGAAATGACTAAGGAATATATATGGTGTACATACTAAATATTTTGTTAGCATTTTGCACATATCAAGTTTTTGATACTAATGTCAAAGGGGGGGATCGATGACATTATTTTTCCATTAGTATGCAAATATCAATTTTGGTAATCATACACTGAAAGAAAGGATAAGAGAAAACTAACAGAACATTTCAAAGGGTGAACAAAAGACACAATGCAAAGAAGAAAATGAAAGTACTAAGAGGAACCCGAAAGGAACAACCCGACAGAGGAACCCAATAAGAAAAATCTAAAGTGAAATGGAAAGAGAAGAAATAGAGGAACCTGACAGAACAAGGGAAACCGACGGAGAATTCAATCAAAGGATCACCGAAAGACAATCAAATTGATTTCTGTATAGACTGAGCATCAGACACCGAAAGTTAGTTACATCCTGCAAAAAGAGGACCTGACTTCTACATCAGATAAAACATTAATATTCTATTTATAGAGTCTTGATTTGTTTTAAAACCATTTCTCAAGGGACAAGAAACATTATTTTAAGTGTTTTAATCAATCTAATTGATTTAAAACATATAGACTAAAAGATCAAGGTCAAGTTATAAACCTATGATCATAGAGTTAATATTGTTTTACGTGAAACTTAATTAGGTCAATCTATCTTATGAATAGATGTTGTAGTCATTCACTATCATGAATGAGAGGATGAATGTATTCTACGAGCACATCTATGGATCAAACTGAAAGTTTCAAGAGCCAGAACAAAAAAAGGTGAATTTGGTTAGCAATAACCAAGAACAGAGGCTACCAAGCAACAAAGGTATTATTCAATCACATTAGGTGATACACTTATACATGTAATCTTAAATGGATCTATAATCAACAATAGGAGATTGCATACACTCAGGTCAAAGTGTAATTTTCTTACATTCTAACAAGTGAATCAAAGTGTAAAAATCCTTTCAAGGAAGGTGGATTTTACAATCCAATTGTAAATCTCTTAACCTAGTGCACACTAAACAATGTTGCTAAAGCTCTTAATAGAGTAGACTTTAACACATCTCCAAAGATGCTCCTAATAGGGTAGATCATCAAAAGTGATCAAATTGTAAGCCTTAACCAACCCCTTCCAATCTACAGATAGTGAAGAATTTATGGGTGCCATCCCCGCCACAGTTTTTAGTTCCTAACAGGAGTTTTTTGCGTTATCATATCTTGTGTTATGTGTCAATTACTTTCATGAATTTTTCTATAAATGTTCACATGTTTGATTAAGTTAAAATAATATATATGTCTCACATAAAGATAGTAGAGAATAGATGGTTGGATAATCAATTGATTACTCAAAGGATAAAGGTTAAAAGATACAAAACTTTTAGAGGTACTGATTCACCCCTCCTCTCTTAGTATACACTTCCCATTAATTCCAACAGACATCTGAAGTCAAGATCGAGAAAAGAAGGAGTTAAACACTGATAAGAACTGAATTTTAGAAATGACAAAATTCTTAGCTCGAAAGAGCTAAACATGGAGTTAACTGGTTGATAACATTGCTTTCATTGACAAGTGAAAAGCTAGAGATAAGCTAGATTTTTAAAGATAGTTTTATTCCAATTGTCAAGGAGAAATCTGGGGGATAAAACTAAAGCAAGAATGGAAAGAACTGTGGATCATGCCAAGAACAAGAAATTCAAGGAATTAGAAATGGTGAAATCATGTCTATAAGAGAGAAAAGGTAATTAATTATGAATTAGGGGAGGAGAATAGAAAAGGATGCTGAAGAGAATACTGGAAAAGAAGACTTCATACAGTCCTGATAAAAAAAGATAAAGAGAAAAGATAAAGATTTCTACAAACACTGAGCAACAGAGAATCACAACATCACCGAGTATAAAGAAGTGGAGGAAAGGGACATAAAAGATACATTTATCAGAAAGGTATTATGATCTTACAATAGATGTAAACATCTGCAAGTCTAAGTTGTATTTATGAATAGGTCATTTACTATTTTACTTTAACCATTGGATCAAAAAGTCTCTTAACTAAGCATGATTTAATTATCCTTTATATATTCAGATACATCCCTAGGAGTATTAAAAAGTTTCTCATGAAGATAGCATAGTGAAATGCCAAATATCAAGTGAAAAACTATTATATTAAATCCTCTAACAAGGTCACACTTAATAATGTGTTTGTAACCTTTAACAGGGTTGGCTCTTCACCAAGCTCACTTCAGAAGAGTGAAAGTTTCAAGTTACCGGTCCCAAGTGGTTTTCCCCTTAACAGGGTTTCCATGTTAAAAATCCATGTGTCAAATGTGTATATGGTTCATTGCTTACATATTTTTCTTTACACATTATTATATTGGATTTATCAATAAACATTAAGTTATTTACTATACTTCTGTAAAGACTAGAAAAGGCTAGACTGCTATTCGGTAAAGCTTAAGAATAAGGGTTAATAGTGAAATCTGAGCAGTAGTTATTTGATAATATTATTTCAAGGCATACATCTTGTAGGACTAAAGATAACTAGAGGCTTATAATTGTGGTAGAAATTTCTTGAGTTGGTTTATTGGATTGATTTTTGAGGCCAGTGATTCACCCCCCTCTCAGTTATTCAAACACCCCCAACTTATCCACATACATAAAATTAAATCCTCCTGGCCACTGGTCCCTTATCTAGATAATTGTCTAAAGCCATCTTCCCATGTCGCAACACTACCTGTCAGTCCTACCCAAAAAATGCCCACACCACCTTTTCCTATGTCGCATCCCTTGCCACTATATTTGTACCCCTAATAAGAATCCATAATATCTGATATACATCCTCAATGGTAACTTTCATCTCTCCAGTCGATAGGTTAAAGGTGGTTATCTTGAATTTTCATCTCTCACATAGTATTTTCACCATCACCATATATGTTGTACTATGGGGCATTATAGAAAGATACCCTAGCCTAATCGCATCCACACGCACCCAGTTAGCAGATGTGAACTAATCCTCTGCAAGAAACATGACATCATGTCTCTCCTGTGATGTCAACCTATCTCTCAACCAATGGACACACAAAATTTTAGTGCTTGTTAGATATGCATACCTTGTTCTATCCCACAAAACCCCTTTTCTCTGTAATCCCTTCCCCCAGGCCCTCTTTTCCATAATATTTTTTCTAGCTCCCATACTAACTCCTCATCTTCTCGCATAAACCATCTTCCCTGCAATCCCATCTTATGGGATTGCATGGTCCCTAGTGTGTGATCTGTTAGTAATAATTGAGAGAGGGGGGTGAATCAGTGGTCTCAAAAATTTATCCTTCAAAATTTAACCACTAATCAATAAACCTCTGATTATTCTGTCCTTACAAGATGTATGCCATGAAATACTAATAATGATTAACTATCTATTGGTTTGTTCTGTAAATCCTTATTCTTTCTTGATTACCAATAAGCAATATAACTATTTACCAAAACTCAATAAATAAACAGAGTATACCGATATATCTAGAATGAATTATGTAAGATACAAATCAGTAAAGAAAGGAATCATACACACATAACACATGGATTTTAATGTGGAAACCCTATTAAGGGAAAAACCACTGGGACTGGTACCCTTAATTTTTACTCTTTTGAAGTGAGCCTTGTTAAGAGACAACCCTCTTAAAGGTTACAAACACACTGTTAGGTGTGACCTTGTTAGAGGATTTATAAGTAGAAGTTTTTACTTAGTATCGAGCATTTAATGCTATCATCCTTGAATTTTCCTCTCTCTTAGAATGTCAATAGGCATTGAACATATCCAATGCTACTTTCATGAATCAACCTTTTTGGCACTCCTTGATATGTACCTCAATATATAGAAGACTTGTTGAGTCCTACTCTGTTAAGAGACTTGATGCTTCAATGGTTAAACTGAAACATTATGACCTATTCATATTAAAACTTTAAATTGTATATTTTCATATCTATTTAAGTACATTACCTCTCTAACCAATATGTCAATTCAATCCTTTGTGCTCCATATTTTCTACTCTATGATGCTATGCTCACTGTTCGTCAGTATTTGCAAAATTCCTTAGCTCTCCTTCAGCTTGATTGATTAGGACTATATGAAGTAGTTCTTTGTCAGTTTCTCTTTAGAATTCTCTTTTTATTCACTCCCCTTAATCCCCTTTTCATGCATGTGAAAATGAATTAAGCTTGTCTCTTATATAAACATAATATTCATTGTTTCTTGATTCTTAATTCTTGGCGTGAAAAACAATTCAGCCAATTAGATTTAAATCATAACTCTTGATTTTTCTCGTAGATATCTTCTTGCCAACTATACAAATCAGCTTTAAATCAATCACTTATCTCTAGTCGAATAAAACAAAGTAGACAACTAGTTAAGTCCTTATTTAGCTCTATCAGCTAGATATTTTGTCATTTTCTAAACTCTTTGTTTCGTCGGTCACCTTTGTAGTTAGTTGTCGGTGACAACTAATAGTTCCATCAGTGAGAATTCAGTTAGCTTTGTGATCTCCATCAATCGGGAAAAACTATATTTTCTTCTGTTGGGTTACTCTTTTCTTTTCTCATCAGGCATTCTATGGTTTTTCTTTTTCAGGAAGCACTGTGCTTCCTATCATCGGGTAACATTATGACTGTTCCTCTTTTCTTTTACCAATGGTGTGCACTATGTTGTTGTTGTTTGTCACTTAGTGAATATATGACTTTTATGTACTGCTGAAAGCATAACCTTGGTTCCTTTGGCTCTCTGAAGTCTTTGGATTTATGTATATGATCGTACAAATGATATCAAGTTGACATTAATGACAATACAAACTATTAACTAATTTAATTCCTTGCATTATCTTCAACTTAACATTATCAAACATTTAATCAGTTACATGTCATCAATCTCTCCCTTTGACATTGATGGAAACATACTATATTATCACACTATACTATTTCTAATAAAATATGAAATACAATAGTTGAGTTTCATCAAACTACCAATCTTTTGGTTTTGATAACTGATAAATGTCTGACCATCGGTAAGCTCTATTTTAGCTTAGATTTGATTTTTGCAGCTCTCTTTATTCTGATATGTTGAGTTCTTTCCTTGTGTCAATTTTTTTTGTTGTTCTTTCCTTTTGATGTCTTTCTCTCTTGTCTGCAACTTTCTCTTTGTATTATCTTTTCATACAATTTATGTCCCTAAGAATATAATCTCTCCCCATTGGAGTAATGTGCCAATAGATATTTTTTGTCCCTTTTCCAAAAGGATGTGATAATATGGATATTTTCTCTCCCTTTGACAGCAATGCCAAACAAGTATTTTACTGGTATCTGACATTAATTTCTAGCAATCTTTTATTTCCATCCATAATATATTCCTTGAATTTCCCTTCTCTATCAAAAATATGTCAATATGCTCTTGTGCTCGGTGCTGATATAAACCTATCAGTATATAGATGCAGCTTTGAAGTTCATCTCTTTTCCTGCATCAACATTCCTGATATTCTGATAATATGTAGGCTGATGCAACCTTCAGTCATTTTACTAACCAGTAGACAAGGGTTTGACCCCTAGTCTCTTTCTCAAGTACTCAAATGCATCCTTGGGTAGTGGCTTGGTGAAGATATTGGCCAATTGTTCTTTTGATTGCACATACTCAAGTATCGCCTCTTTTTCCTAAACTTGTTCTCTCAAATAATGATACTTGATAGTAATATGCTCTGTTTTAGCATGCATGACTGGATTTTTGGAAATGTTATTTGCACTTGTATTATCACAATAGATAATTACTGGTTCTAGGATCTTCATATGCATACCTTCCAGTAATTGTTTGATCCATGCAATGTTTGAGCAATTTATAGCAGCAACAACATACTCTGCTTTTGTAGTAGATTGTGAGATGCATCCTTGTTTCTTGTTGATCCATGTGACAAGTCTATCACCCATGAAGAACACTCCTCTAGTTGTGCTCTTTCGGTCGTCAATATTTCTAGGCCAATCAGTGTCGGTAAAGACCTGAAGTTCAAATTTTCCTTCTCTTCTATACCATAAGCCATATTCCTCAGTATTCTTCAGATATCTTAAAATTATTTTCACAGCAGTCATATGTGATTCCCTAGGGTTAGCAAAAAATCTAGCAACAATTCCTACTGCATGTGCAATATCTGGTCTAGTGTATACAATGTACATGAGTTTTCCAATCATTGATCTGTACAAAGTTTGATTTACGTTTGATGTCTTGTCCTCCTTTTTCAAATTACATCTAGTAGCCATCGGTGTTCCAACTGGTTTGGATTCTTCCATCTTCAATATTTTTAGCACCTCTTTAATGTATTTGGACTGTGTAATGAAAATACCTTCACATTGTTGCATGATCTATAGACCAAGAAAGAACTTGATCTCTCCAAACATAGACATCTCAAACTCTTTTCTCATCTCGTTAGAAAATGATTTGCAAAGCATATCATTGCCTCCAAATATGATGTCATCAAAAAATATTTCAGCAATCAAAGTGTTAGCATCAATATCTTCCTTTAAATAAAGATTACTGTTTTCACTAGTCCTTACAAATCAATACTTATAAGATAGGAATGAAGTCTTTCATACCAAGATCTAGGATATTTTTTGAATTCATACAAGGATTTATGAAGTCTACATACCATGTTTCTCTTATCTGGATCTACAAACCCTTCTGGTTGTTCAATGTATACCTCTTCTTCAAGTATTCCATTTAGGAATGTAGACTTGACATCCATTTGATATACCTTGAATCCTTTATATGCAGCATAAACAAGTAGTATTCTTACACCTTCTAGCTTAGAAATGGGTGTAAAGGTTTCTCCATAGTCAATACCTTCCTCTTGTGCATAGCCCTTGCATACTAGTCTTGCTTTATTTCTTGTGACTTCTCCATTCTCATTTAGCTTATTCCTGAATATCCATTTTGCACCGATGACATTCTTGTCATCTAGTCTTGGCACAAGTGACCATGTTTTGTTTCTATCAATTTTCTCAATCTCATCATTCATAGCACTTATCCATTCTTCATTATCAAGTGCAACATTGATAGATTTTGGCTCAAACTCACAAATTAGACAACTTGAGTTTTGAGATTTACTTCTTGTTCTTGTACCAACTTTCTTATCTCCTATGATCTGGATCTCTGGATGGTTCCTTCTTACATATCTTGCAAATACAGGTTCATCTCTTTGTCTATCATTTTGATCATCATTTTTTCCTTCATTCTGTTCTTCATCACCTTGCACATTATTTTGACCATTGTCCTAACTGTCGGTATTTACAGCTAGACCATCGGTTGCAACATTTTTTTGTTCTTTATTTAAGCACTGTTGCTCAGGATCTCTACATTGTTGGTAGGGTAGGGTGTCAGGTTCCTCATTGTAAGTGAATTTATTATAGTCCTTTGGTTCTGTAGTGCTTTCCTATTCATTCTTCTTTGCAAATTCATTTATCTTTACATTTGCACTTTCAATAATTTTGTTAGAGGCTTTGTTTAGACATTTATAAGCCTTTCTCTTGGTAGAATACCCTAGAAAAATTCCTTCATCGCTCTTGGAGTCAATTTTTCCATTTCTATCATCTTTTAAGATATAACATTGACTGCCAAAATTTTTGAAATAACTTACATTGGGTGTGTATCCATACCATAGCTCATAAGGTGTCTTTTTGGTGTCTTTCTTCAATTGTACTATGTTCAATGTGTAAACAGTAGTACTGAAAACTTCTCTCTAGAAGATTTGGGTGATGCCTTTCTCTATCATCAGTGTCCTTACACAGTCAACTATGGATCTATTCCTTCTTTCAAAAATTCCATTTTGTTGTGGTGTCCTTGGTGCAGAGACTTGTCTTTTGATTTCATGCTCATTACAAAAGTTAGTGAATTCATCTGATATAAATTCTCCTCCTCTATTTGATCTCAAACATTTTAGATCCTTACCACTTTGTTTCTCTACCATAGCTTTATACCATTTAAACATCTTAAATGCTTCTGATTTATCTTTTAGAAACATAACTGTCATCATTCTAGAGTAGTCATCAATAAAGAGAATAAAATATATATCTCCATAATAACTCTTTTTCCTCATAGGTCCACATAAATTAGTATGGGCTAATTCTAGAATTGCATCAGATGCATGGGTTTTGCTTTTGAAACTAGACTTTGTCATTTTTCCTTTTTGACAATTCTTACACATGATATTGTCGGGCTTGGTAATCATCGGTAAGCCTCTGACATTTCTATTTTTTCTAATATTTATCATGTTGTCAAAGTTCACATGACACAATATTTTGTGCCATAACCATATGTCTTTGTTTGTAGCAATCAAACAAGTGGAGTTAGTATCATTCAGATAGAATAATTTACCTTTTGTCTGCTCACCAGTACCAATCAGATTTCTAGATTTGTTAAAGATTTTTGACTTCTTATTTTCAAATGTTACTTTGTGACCTATATTATTCAACTGAGAAACACTCAATAGATTATAATTTAATCCATTTACCCAATAAACATTCTCACACTTTATGTAGTTATTCAACATTATTGTTCCTCTACCTTCAACTGGACAAGGTGTGTCATTACCCATTCTTACTGAACCACCTTTATAGTATTCAAAAGTCTCAAACTTTTTCTTATCACCAGTCATATGGTGAGTTCAACTACTATCTATGATCCAAACATCATTTTTTGCTAATTTTAGATATGAGAGTTGTTTTTACATACCTTTCTTCATCATCATCTGAATCATATTTTATAGCCACAAACACCATCTCGATGTCTTCATCAGATTTGGTGTCAGTATCATCATCCTTGCATTTTTCTAGGTAACTGACCTTCTTTCCTTTGTCCTTATAGTCTTGGGTATCTCTTCTTTCTGATTGTCGGTAGATTCTGTAATCACTTCTATCAGATTTATTTTCATATGGTCTATCATATTTTCTTCTGTTAGTACATCTTATAGTAAAGTGTCCAATCTCTTTGCAACTAAAACAAACAAGTTGTAATTTACCTTTGTATTTACCTTTGCCTCTCTACATTCTTCTGGCCATAAGTGCTTCAATTTCATCAAGATCATCTTCTTCATTTTCACTATCACTATCTTTTCTTGTAGTGTTTTTGTGACTTGACTTATTTATTCTCATAGAAGTTTTGAATGCAAACTCTATGTTTGGTAAGACACTATTATCAAATTTATTCATCTCAAATGAAATCAGTCTTCCAATTAAATTGTCTAGAGTACAATTGCTATTTGCTACTACTCTCATTTCTTGAATGGAAGATACTCTAATAGTATAAGTAGGTAGTAAGGTTCTTAGAATTTTACTTACCACTATATCTTCTTCTAGTACACCTCCAACTCCTCAGGTAGCATTGACTACCTCTTTGATTCTTATGCTATACTGAGTGATGTTTTCACCTTATTTCATTTTGAGATCACCAAACTTTCCTCTAAGGCTTTCTGCCTTGGCTCTCAAAACATTTTTGTCACCACCATGTACAAGCTTCAATTTGTCCCACATCTGCTTTGTAGTTTTTCATTCTTTGACATCTTCAAATTCAACATTGGAGAGTGAGGAAGCAAGCTCTATCATCATGCCATTGTGTTCATGCTTCCCTCTCATTTGTTCAACTGTTGGTGGTCCTGTGGGAAACACATATTCAGTTTCTAGGAATTGAGTAACATCATTACCAATACCTGATAAGTGGAGTCCTATCCTACTTTGCCATGAAGAAAAATTATCTTTGTTCAACTTGGGCACATCTCGTCTATTCATCTTGTGATCTTTGGACTAGGTCTTGAAACCTTCCTTCTAAGAACACAAGCTCTGATACCAATTGTTAGTAATAGCTGATAGGGGGGGTGAATCAATGGTCTCAAAAATTTATCCTTCAAACTTTAACCACTAATCAATAAACCACAGATTATTTTGTCCTTACAAGATGTATGCCATAAAATACTAATAATGATTAACCGTCTGTCAATTTTTTCTATCAATCCTTATTCTTTGTTGATTACTGATAAGCAGTATAACTATTTACCGAAACTTGGTAAATAAACCGAGTATGCCGATATATCCAGAATGAATTATTTAAGATACAAAATAGTAAAGAAATGAATCATACACACATAAAACATATATTTTAACGTGGAAACCCTATTAAGGGAAAAACCACTGAGACCAGTACTCCAAATTTTACTCTTCTGAAGTGAGCCCTGTTAAGAGCCAACCCTATTAAAGGTTACAAACACATTGTTAGGTGTGACCTTGTTAGAGGATTTTATACATAGAGGTTGTCACTTAGTATCAGGCATCTAATGTTGCCATCCTTGAATATGCCTCTCTCTTAGACTATCAATAGGCATCATGCATATCCAATGCTACTTTCATGAATTAACCTTTTTGGCACTCCTTGAGATGTGCCTCAATATATAGAAGACTTGTTGAGTCCTGCTCTGTTAAGAGACTTGATGCTTCAATGGTTAAACTAAAACATTATGACCTGTTCATATTGCAACTTTGAATTGCATATTTTCATATCTATTTAAGTACATTACCTCTCTGACCAATATTTCAATTCAATCCTTTGTGATCCATATTTTCTACTCTATGATGTTGTGCTCATTGTTCGTCAGTGTCTGCAGAATTCCTTATCTCTCCTTTAGCTTGATTGATTAGGATTGTATGAAGTAGTTCTTTACCAGTTTCTCTTCAGCATCCTCTTTTTATTCACTCCCCTTAATCCCCTTTTCATGCATGTGAAAATGAATTAAGCTTGTCTCTTATATAGACATAATATTCATTGTTTCTTGATTCTTGATTATTGGTGTGAAAAATAATCTAGCCAATTAAATTTAAAGCATAACTCCTGATTTGTCTCGTAGATATCTTCTTGCCAACTATATAAATCAGATTTAAATCAATCACTTATCTCTATTCAAATAAATCAAAGTAGAAAACTAGTTAAGTCCTTATTTAGCTCTACCAGCTAGATATTTTTTCATTTTCTGAACTCTCTCTTCCATTGATCACCTTTGCAGTTAGTTGTCGGTGGCAACTAACAGTTCCGTCAGTGAGACTCCAGTTAGCTTTGTGATCTCCGTCTGTTAGGAAACACAGTATTTTATTCCATCGGGTTACTCTTTACTTTTCTCGTTGGGCATTCTGTGGTTTTTCTTTGTTGGGCAACACTGTGCTTCCTATCGTCGAGTAACACTATGACTATTCCTCTTTTCTTTTACCGATGGTGTGCACTCTGTCAGTGTTGTTTGTCACTTAGTAAATACATGAATTTTATGTATTTTTGAAAGCATAACCTTGGTTCCTTTGGTTCTATGAAGTCTTTGCATTTATGTATATGACCATATAGATGATATCAAGTTGACATCAATGACAATACAAACCATTAACTGATTTAATTCCTTGCATTATCTTCAACTTAACATTATCAAACATTTAATCAGTTACATGTATTCACTAAGATAAAACACTAATGAAAAAATTGACAAAGTTGGTTTAAGATTCCTACTTGGCAGTCCTTCCACCCATTGTCATCTCATGCTCCTCAACACATCCATCTGGTGCCTCGGTTGTCCTATGTGTGTCATCTCTCCAAATACTCTAAATAGTGTTAAGAATCTCCTAGAGATATATTTTCTAAAGTCTACATGCAAAAATGATCCCATTCTTGGCCCTCCTAACCTTATAAGGACCCCATCTATAGAGTCCTTTTTCATCATCTTGGCCCCTAGGAAACCTTTTCACGCCCATTTCTTCCTAGGCCTCTTATTTTGCATTTTGATCCCAATATTAAGGCCTATTTCCCTTCCCCTTTCTTCTATCCCAATAGAAAAAACTTCTTTTTGAGATGCCGCTCAAGCCCTTTTTTTTTTTCTTTTTCTTTCTTAGCTTCCTTCTTAAGGGGCCATCACCCAGTCTAACCAACATCCTTTCCCACACTCTGGGGAAACTTCATTGCCTTTGATTCTCTGTGTCATCAAAATTTTAAATGTTTTCAAAATAGCATTATTTTGTCATTGTTTCAAAGAGGAGAAAAATGCTAACACCTAAATTTGATTAACATAATTATAATCAAACTTAGTTCTCTCCTAAGACATTATAGGTTAAATATTTAATATTCAATTAATTTGTGTCATCCCACTAGCTCAATAATTTGATTAATTAACTATAATATAATTAATTATCGAATGGAAACCCATAACCATTTAATTAATTTAAACCCCTTTTCTTCTATTAATTGAAATAAATATTATTATTTGATTTAATTAATTCACTTCATCTTATTTATTCCTTTTTTTATTAAATAAACCCTATTTAATCAATTGAAGCACATGACTCCTAATTTTAACCCCTAACCTAGATATCCTCCAACCACCTAACTGATGTAGGAGCATCCTGGGTGTAAGGGCAATCTTGCATCACCCAAAAATATGTCTTTCTATTCAATAAGGGCTATTTTGTACAAAGCTGCTATTTTTGGAAACTTACTATTTTTAGTAAGTTGGTCGTTTGA
>MU226878.1:3919404-3936931 GCA_018584345.1 Thuja plicata | reverse complement strand
AGTAAGTTGGTCGTTTGAACTCAGAATGTTCTAATTTTCCAAGTGAAGGTTCATCTTAGTCATATAAGAATGCCAGTTGAATTTCATTGCCAGATCATCTGTATTGGCAAAGTTATTAAGGATTTACCGTTGAGATTTTAGGGTGAAAAACCTTTGAGCTCAATTTTTAGGACCTTAAAGGCTCCAAATCAAGGTCGAACCCCCGACTAACTAATGCTTTGCAAGTTAGACACTGTAGATCGTGATCTCCCCTTTCCGGAAAGTGGTTATAATATCCAATCGGAGCTACGGTTCAAAAGTTATGGCTTCCGAACGTTGGGATACCTAATCTCATATTTTGTAAATATTTAAAGCCGACCCTTTTATAATAAAAGTGAAAAATAATTAAATGCTAAGGGTAGTCAGCCTTAATGGCTAGATTTTTGGAACCTTCTCGGGTGGTGGAAAATTTCTTATTTAAGGAAGGCTCGTGGTGTTTTCTAGGGCAGTTCTGGGTGGTTATTTGAGGCTTTGTCCTACAGATTATTGTAAGGGATGCCCATGTGGCTTTTGATATTGTAATTCTGAAGTTTGTAATTCCACATTTGTGGAGCCAATAAGAAGCCAATTTTTTGTTCTTGCAAATTTTTTCTATTTCTCTTTTTTTCTATCGTGTACTTGTGGTATTAAGCGGAGTCACCTTCATCAAGTGGTATCAGAGCGAGAAGTTCTTGAGTGTGTAGATAGATCACCGACTGTGATGCAGTTTGCACCAGGACCATGGTTAGGGTTTCAGCGATAAGCATGAAAATGCCTCCATGAAGGGAGCATGGCGGAAGAGCCAGAGGTGTACTGCCTGAGGTTAGAGCCCTCCAGAGACAAGTGCAAGCATTGCAGGAAGAGATTCACAGAGGCATGAATCTTGCCATAAGAGAGGAAAGTGAGGATGAAGACGACATAGAAGGAGATTTTGATCAAGAAGGTGAAACTTTGAACCAAGAGGAGGAAAGGCTTTTCTGGGCCATTTCCAAGATCAGGAAAAGACCTAAGCTTGAGGTTCCCACATTTTTGGCAAATCTTAACCTAGAAGAGTTGATCAACTAGATCAATGCAATAGAAGAATATTTTGAGTATGAAGATATTGAGGATCCTGATAGGGTCAAATTTGCAAAGGCCCGACTGAAGGGTCATGCGAAGATCTGGTGGCAGGAGATTCAATTGGAGCAAAATAGAAGAGGAAAAGAGAAAATCACAAGATGGGAATGAATGGTGGATAAATTGAAGCGACAGTTCATTCCTGTTGATTATGAGCTTGATCTATTGAAGAAAATGCAAGGTTTGAAACAAGCAGGAAAATCTGTCCAAGAGGATACGGAGGAGTTCTATCGAATCCTCATCCGAACAGGCCATGCGGAAGCTGACAAGGAGAAATTTGCCTGTTACCTTAATGGGTTGAGGCCGAGCATTCAGGAGGAGTTGAACCTGATCCAAATGAACAGTATTGAAGAGGCCTACAAGTTTTTCCTAAAGGTAGAGGAAAAGTTGAACAAGAAGTTTGAAAGAAGGCAAAGCAGAAGAGGTCACAGTGGAAGATTTGGTGGATGATCTTATGGAGGCCAAAATAAAGATCAGAAAAAGAAGGATGAGGCTGGTAGTAGTTAGGGTCAGAGGGGAAATAATTTTGATCACAATAATAAAGATCAAAGAGGAAGAGGACGAGGAAAAGGATCAGGAAGAGGAGGCTTCTGTGGAACATGTTTTCACTGTGGAGAAGAAGGTCATAGGGCATATGAATGTCCTCAATGCCAAGGAAGGGAAGATAGGAGAAATGACGGCCAGGCTAGAGTTGCACATGTGGATGAAGATGCAAAATCATCTCATTCTAAAGATGTTGAAGGATGAGAAGTCCTAGTTAATAAAAGAGTCCTTCTGAGTGGTGAAAATGACCCTGAGAAAAGGAGGAGCTTGTTTTGCACTAGGTGCAAGTGTGAGAATAAGTGTTGTGATGTGATTATTGATAGCGGAAGTACTGACAATCTGGTGTCAGAAGAGATGGTCACAAAGTTGAAGCTCAAGAGGCAGAAACAGCCACATCCATACCAGATCGCCTGGGTGAAGGATGACCACAAGGTCATGGTTAATGAACAGTGCCTAGTAAAGTTTAAGATTGGAAGGTACTATGATGAGGTACTATGTGATATCATACCTATGGATGCTTGTCATATGTTGCTAGGAAGGCCATGGCAGTTTGATAGGCATGTTGTACATGATGGCTGTGCAAATACATATTCCTTGACAAAGGATGGAGTGTGACATAAGCTAAAACCACTGAGCAATACATAAGAAAAGGTATGTAGTAATGCAAGAATAACTTTTGTTGATAGAAGAAAATTCCTAGAGGGTATGAAGCATGAGCATATGTGTTTTGCTTTAATTCCAAAAGCTAGTAAGGAGGAAGTAGAAGATGTGCCTGTAGAAGTTGCAGATCTATTGAATGAGTTTTTAGATATTATATCCGATAATATGCCTGATGGATTACCACCAGTAAAGAAGATCAGTCATCAGATGGACTTGATCCCAGGAGCCAGTTTGCCAAACAAGGCAGCACACAGAATGACACCAGCAAAAAGTGAAGAATTGAACAGACAAGTGCAAGAGCTATTGCAGAAGGGTTTGATTCATCAGAGTTTAAGTCCATGTGTTGTGCCAGTAGTATTAGCACCAAAGAAGAATGGAGAATGGTGGATGTGAACAGATTCTAGGGCTATCAACAAGATCACAATCAAGTACATATTTCCATTGTCGTGGATGGATGATATTGTGGACTGTTTGAGTGGAGCTAGGTACTTCTCAAAGATAGATCTGAAGAGTGGATATCACCAGATTCAAATTAGAGAAGGAGATGAATGGAATATTGCCTTCAAAACAAAGGAGGGACTTTTTGAGTGGTCGGTCATGCCCTTTGGGCTAACCAATGCACTAAGCACTTTCATGCGGCTCATGAATGAGGTCTTGAAAGAATTTTTGAGTAAGTTTGTCATTGTTTACCTAGATGATATTCTGGTCTTTAGTAAGACATTGGAGGAGCATCTAATGCATATTCATAGGGTTTTGGAAAAGTAGAGGGAAGAAAAATTGTTGATTAATTTGAAGAAGTGCAGTTTTGTGAAGAAGGAGTTAGTGTATCTAGGATTTGTAGTTTCAGCAGAAGGACTAAAAATGGAACCGGAGAAAGTGAAGGCTATCCTAGAATGGCCTACTCCAAGGAGTGCTACTGAGGTAAGATCATTTCATGGTTTGGCTAGCTTTTATAGAAATTTTATTAGAAGTTTTAGCAGTATTTGTGGTCCCTTGACTGAAACAATGAGAGGGGATAGGAAAGAGTTTAAGTGGACTAAAGGGGCTGAGAAGAGTTTTGAACTGTTAAAACAAAAAGTTACAGAACAACCTGTTTTAGCACTTCTTGATTTTAATAAGGTGTTTCAAGTAGACTGTGATGCTAGTGGTACTGGAATAGGAGCTATTTTGAGCCAAGAAGGTAAACTTGTTGCATATTTTAGTGAGAAGTTAAATGATGCCAAGAGAAAATATTCTATTTATGATCAGGAATTTTATGCTATAATTCAGGCATTAAAGAAGTGGAGACACTATCTGCTTCCTAAGGAGTTTCTTTTATATACTGACCATCAAACTTTGCAATATTTGAATAGTCAAGGAAAGTTGAATCAAAGACATTTAAAATGGGTTGAATTTTTGTAGAGTTACACATTTGTTTTGAAACACAGGAGTGGAAAGTATAATAGAGTTGTAGATGCTCTTAGCAGAAGAAAACTTTTGCTAACAGAGATGCAGATCAAGGTGGTTTGGTTCAAGGAACTCAAGAGTTTGTATCCAGAGGATTCTGATTTTGGTGAAGCTTGGAAAGCTTGTACAGAACCTGTTACTCTAGACAGGATGAAGTGGTTGGATTTCATCATTCAGGATGGAATGTTATTCAAAGGGAGCCAATTGTGCATTCGACAAAGTTCTATGAGGGAAAATCTCATCAAGGAGAAGCATAGCGGAGGATTGCCTAGACATTTTGGTCGAGATAAAACCCTTGCTCTAGTTAGCAAGAATTATTATTGGCCATAGTTGCAGCAAGATGTCAAGAAGTTTGTACAGAGTTGTAGAGTATGTCAAATGGAAAAAGGAGCAAAGAAGAATACAAGATTGTATCAACCATTACCTGTACTAGAGAAGCCTTGGGAGGATATTAGTATGGACTTTGTTCTTGGTTTACGAAGGACTCAACAGGGATATGATTCAATTTTTGTGGTGGTTGACAGGTTTTCAAAGGTGGCACATTTCATCCCCTGTAAGAAGACAAATGATGCTATTCATGTGGCTGAATTGTTTTTCAGAGAAGTGGTGAGACTACATGGTCTACTAAAGAGTATAGTTTCAGATTGAGACACTAAGTTTGTTGGATATTTCTGGTGCACATTGTGGAAGAAGTTGAAGATAGACTTGAAATTCAGCTAATCACATCATCCACAGACGGATGGATAGACAGAGGTGGTGAATAAGAGTTTGGGAAATTTGCTGAGATATTTGGTTGGAGATAAGCCAACAGGCTGGGATTTGATTCTACCACAAGCAGAATTTTCTTACAATAATTCTATCAACAGGAGCACTGGTAAATCACCATTCCAGATTATATTTGGAAGTAGTCCCAGAAATGCTTCAGAGTTGAGGAAGATAGACAAAGGAGAGATAAGTAGTGCTGAAGCTGAGGATTTTGCAGAAAATTTGAAGAACATCCATGAGGAGGTGAGGAAGCACATTACCAAGATGAATGCACAGTATAAAGCTAAGGAAGATGAGAGAAGAAGGTACAAAAAATTTCAAGTTGGGGATGAAGTCATGGTTCATTTGTGAAAGGAGCGATTTCCAGTTGGTACATATAACAAGTTGAAAATGAAAAAGTTTGGGCCATGTAAGATACTAAAGAAGCATGATTCAGGAAATGCTTATGAGCTAGAATTGCCTACTGAGTTCAATATTTCACCAGTATTTAATGTTGCAGATTTGATAGAGTACTATGAAGGGGGTGTTGAATGCGAGGTCATAAAAACACAGTGGAGTATTCCAGCTACTACTTCAGCTACCAAGGAGATTGAAGATATACTAGATAGTTGTGTTGGCAGAAGCACAAGGAACATGACATATGAAGAATATCTGATCAAATGGAGAGGATGACCTGTAGAAAATTCATCATGGCTAACAAAGGAGGAGGTTGACTAGCTTGGTTTTCCTCTGCACACTTGAGATGTGACAGGGTCACTTCTCAAATTACCCCGAGGGTTTGATGTAGGAGCATCCTGGATGTAAGGGCAATCTTGCATCACCCAAAAATATGTCTTTCTATTCAATAAGGGCTATTTTTTACAAAGCTGCTATTTTTGGAAACTTACTATTTTTAGTAAGTTGGTCATTTTGAACTCAGAATGTTCTAATTTTCCAGGTGAAGGTTCATCTTAGTCATATAAGAATGCCAGTTGAATTTTATTGCCAGATCATCTGTATTGGCAAAGTTATTAAGGATTTATTGTTGAGATTTTAGGGTGCAAAACCTTTGAGCTCAATTTTCAGGACCTTAGAGGCTCCAAATCAAGGTTGAACACCCAATTGACTTGCACTTCGCAAGTCTAGTACTGTAGAGCGTGATCTCCCCTTTCCAAAAAGTGGTTATAATAGCCAATTGGAGCTACGGTTCAAAATTTATGTCTTTCAGAAGTTGGGCTACCTAATCTCATGTTTTGTAAATATTTAAAGCTGACCCTTTTGTAATAAAAGTGAAAAATAATTAAATGCTAAGGGTAGTCAGCCTTAATGGCTAGATTTCTGGAACCTTCTCAGGTGGTGGAAAATTGCCTATTTAAGGAAGGCTCGTGGTGTTTTCTAGGGCAGTTTTGGGTGGTTATTTGAGGCTTTGTCCTACAGATTATTGTAAGGGATGCCCATGTGGCTTTTGATATTGTAATTCTGAAGTTTGTAATTCCACATTTGTGGAGCCAATAAGAAGCCAATTTTTTGTTCTTGAAAACTTCTGTTGTTTCTCTTTGTTTATGTCGTGTACTTGTGGTATTAAGGGGAGTCACCTTCATCAAGTGGTATCAGAGCGAGAAGTTCTTGAGTGTGTAGACAGATCGATGATTGTGAGGCAGTTTGCACCAGGACCGTGGTTAGGGTTTTAGTGATAAGTGCAAAAATGCCTCCACAAAGGGAGCATGGTGGAAGAATTGGAGGTGTACCGCTTGAGGTTAGAGCCCTCCAGAGACAAGTCCAATCATTGTAGGAAGAGATTCGCAGAGGCATAAATCTTGCCATAAGAGAGGACAGTGAGGATGAAGCCAATGTAGAAGGAGATTTTGATCAGGAAGGCAAAAATTTGAACCAAGAGGAGGAAAGGCTTTTCCGGGCCATTTCTAAGATCGGGAAAAGACCTAAGCTTGAGGTTCCCACATTTTCAGGAAATCTTAATCCAGAAGAGTTGATCGACTGGATCAATGAAATAGAAAAATATTTTGAGTATGAAGATATTGAGGATCGTGATAGGGTCAAATTTGCGAAGGCCCGACTGAAGGGTCATGCGAAGATTTGGTGGTAGGAGATTTAGTTGGAGCGAAATAGAAGAGGAAAGGAGAAAATTACAAGATGGGATTGTATGGTGGATAAATTGAAGCACCAGTTCATTCCTATTGATTATGAGCTCGATCTATTGAAGAAAATACAAGGTTTGAAGCAAGCAGGAAAATCTATCCAAGAGTACATAGAGGAGTTCTATTGAATCCTCATCCGAACAAGCCATGCGGAAGCTGGCAAGGAGAAAGTTGCCCGTTACCTTAATGGGTTGAGGCCGAGTATTCAGGAGGAGTTGAACCTGATCTGAATGAACATTATTGAAGAGGCCTACCAGTTTTTCCTAAAGGTAGAGGAAAAGTTGAACAAGAAGTTTGAAAGTAGGCAAAGCGAAAGAGGTCGCGGTGGAAGATTTGGTGGATGATCTTATGGAGGCCAAAATGAAGATCAAAAAAATAAGGATGAGGCTAGTAGTAGTTAGGGTTAGAGGGGAAATAATTTCAATCAAAATAATAGAGATCAAGGAGGAAGAGGATGAGGACAAGGATCAGGAAGAGGAGGCTTCCGTGGAACATATTTTCAGTATGGAGAAGAAGGTCATAGGGCATATGAATGTCCTCAACACCAAGGAAGGGTAGATAGGAGAAATGAAATCCAGGCTAGAGTTGCACATGATGAAGATGCAAAATCATCTCATTCTGAAGATGCTGAAGGAGGAGAAGTCCTAGTTAACAGAAGAGTCCTGTTGAGTGGTGAAAATGAACATGAGCAAAGGAGGAGCTTGTTTCGCACTAGGTGCAAGTGTGAGAATAAGTGTTGTGATGTGATTATTGATAGAGGAAGTACTGACAATCTGGTGTCAGAAGAGATGGTCACAAAGTTGAAGCTCAAGAGGCAGAAACACCCACATCCATACCGGATTGCCTGGGTGCAGGATGACCACAAGGTCATGGTTAACGAACAATGCCTAGTAAAGTATAAGATTGGAAGGTACTATGATGAGGTACTATGTGATATCATACCTATGGATGCTTTTCATATGTTGTTGGGAAGGCCGTGGCAATTTGATAGGCATGTTGTACATGATGGCTATGAAAATACATATTCCCTGACAAAGGATGGAGTGCAACATAATCTAAAACCACTGAACAATATAGAAGAAAAGGTATGTTGTAATGCAAGAATAACTTTTGTTGATGGAAGAAAATTCCTAGAGGGTATGAAGCATGAGCATATGTTTTTTGCTTTAATTCCAAAAGCTAGTAAGGAGGAAGTAGAAGATGTGCCTGTAGAAGTTGCAGAATTATTGAATGAGTTTCAAGATATTATATCTGATAATGTGCCCAATGGATTACCACCAGTAAGGAAGATCAGTCATCAGATGGACTTGATCCCAGGAGCTAGTTTGCCAAACAAGGCAGCACATAGAATGACACCAGCAGAAAGTGAAGAATTGAACAGACAAGTGCAAGAGCTATTGCAGAAGGGTTTGATTCATGAGAGCTTGAGTCCATGTGCTATGCTAGCAGTATTAGGACCAAAGAAGATTGGAGAATAGTGGATGTGCATAGATTCCAGGGCTATCAAGAAGATCACAATCAAGTATAGATTTCCATTGCCATAGATGGATGATATTATAGACTAGTTGAGTGGAGCTGTGTACTTCTCAAAGATAGATTTGAAGAGTGGATATCACTAGATTCAGATCAGAGAAGGAGATGAATGGAATACTACCTTCAAAACAAAGGAGGTACTTTTTGAGTGGTTGGTCATGCCCTTTGGGCTAACCAATGCACCAATGACTTTCATGTGGCTCATGAATGAGGTCTTGAAAGAATTTTTGGGTAAGTTTGTCATTATTTACCTAGATGATATTCTGATCTTTAGTAAGACATTGGAGGAGCATCTAATGCATATTTGTAGGGTTTTGGGGAAGTTGAGGGAAGAAAAATTGTTGATTAATTTGAAGAAGTGCAGTTTTGTGAAGGAGTTAGTGTATCTGGGA
Organism: Thuja plicata; assembly: GCA_018584345.1. Classification (NCBI taxonomy): domain Eukaryota; kingdom Viridiplantae; phylum Streptophyta; class Pinopsida; order Cupressales; family Cupressaceae; genus Thuja; species Thuja plicata. The sequence goes on along the minus strand of MU226878.1, from coordinate 3,928,323 downwards.
TTTATAGTTTCAGCAGAAGGAATGAAAATGGAACTGGAGAAAGTGAAGCCTATCCTAGGATGGCCTACTCCGAGGAGTGCTACTAAGGTAAGATCATTTCATGGTTTGGCTAGCTTTTACAGAAAGTTTATTAGAAGTTTTAGCAGTATTTGTGGTCCCTTGACTGAAACAATGAGAGGGGATAGGAAAGAGTTTAAGTGGACTAAAGGGGCTGAGAAAAGTTTTGAAGTGTTAAAACAAAAAGTTACAGAACAACCTATTTTAGCACTTCCTTATTTTAATAAGGTGTTTCAAGTAGAATGTGATGCTAGTGGTACTGGAATAGGAGCTATTTTGAGCCAAGAAGGTAAACCTATTGCATATTTTAGTGAGAAGTTAAATGATGCCAAGAGAAAATATTTTGTTTAGGATCAAGAATTTTATGCTATAATTCAGGCATTGAAGAAGTGGAGACTCTATCTACTTCATAAATAGTTTGTTTTATATACTGACCATCAAGCTTTGCAATATTTGAATAGTCAAGGAAAGTTGAATCAAAGAAATTTGAAATGGGTTGAATTTTTGTAGAGTTACACATTTGTTTTGAAACACAGGAGTGAAAAGTCTAACAGAGTTGCATATGCTGTTAGCAGAAGACAACTTTTGCTAACAAAGATACCGATCGAGGTGGTTTGGTTCAAGGAACTCAAGAGTTTGTATCTAGAGGATCCTGATTTTGGTGAAGCTTGGAAAGCTTGTATAGAACCTGTTACTCTAGATAGGATGAAGTGGCTGGATTTCATCATTCAGGATGGAATGTTATTCAAAGGGAGCCTGTGCATTCCACAAAGTTCTATGAGGGAAAATCTCATCAAGGAGAAGCATAGCAGAGGATTGGCTTAACATTTTGGTCGAGATAAAACCCTTGCTCTGGTTAGTGAGAATTATTATTGGCCACAGTTTCCGCAAGATGTCAAGAAGTTTGTATAGAGTTGTAGAGTATGTCAAATGGAAAAAGGAGCAAAGAAAAATACAAGATTGTATCAACCATTACCTGTACTAGAGAAGCCTTGGGATGATATCACTATGGACTTTGTTCTTGGTTTATTAAGGACTCAGCGGGGACATGATTCAATTTTTGTGGTGGTTGAAAAGTTTTCAAAGATGGCACATTTCATCCCCTGTAAGAAGACAAATGATGCTATTCATCTGGCTGAATTGTTTTTCAGAGAAGTGGTGAGACTAAATGGTCTGCCAAAGAGTATAGTTTCAGATTGAGACACTAAGTTTGTTGGATATTTCTGGCACACATTGTGGAAGAAGTTGAAGATAGACATGAAGTTTAACTCATCACATCATCCACAGACAAATGGATAGGCAGAGTGGTGAATAGGAGTTTGGGAAATTTGCTGAGATATTTGGTTGGAGATAAGCCAATAGGCTGGGATTTGATTCTACCACAGGCAAAATTTGCTTACAATAATTCTATCAACAAGAGCACTGGTAAATTACCATTCCAGATTGTATTTGGAAGTATCCCCAGAAACACTTCAGAGTTGAGGAAGATAGACAAAGGAGAGATAAGTAGTGCTAAAGGTGAGGAAGCACATTACCGAGATGAATGCACAGTATAAAGCTAAGGCAGATGAGAGAAGGAGGCAAAAAGAATTTCAGGTTGGGGATGAAGTCATGGTTCATTTGTGGAAGGAGTGATTTCCAGTTGGTACATATAACAAGTTGAAAATGAAGTTTGGGCCATGTAAGATACTGAAGAAGCATGATTAAGGAAATGCTTGTGAGGTAGAATTGCCTACTGAGTTGAATATTTCAATAGTATTTAACATTGTAGATTTGATAGAGTACCATGAAGGGGGTGTTGAAGGCGAGGTCACAAAAACACAGTGGAGTATTCCAGCTACTACTTCAGCTACCAAGGAGATTGAATATATACTAGATAGTCGTGTTGGTAGAAGAACAAGGAACAAGACATATGAAGAATATCTGGTCAAATGGAGAGGACAACTTGTAGAAGATTCATCATGGCTGACAAATGAAGAGGTTGACTAGCTTGGTTTTCCTCTGCACACCTGAGACGTGACAAGGTCACTTCTCAAATTACCCTAGGTGTCTGATGCAGGAGCATCCTGGGTGTAAGGGCAATCTTGCATCACCCAAAAATATGTGTCTTTCTATTCAATAAGGGCTATTTTGTACAAAGCTACTATTTTTGGAAACTTACTATTTTTAGTAAGTTGGTCGTTTGAACTCAGAATATTCTAATTTTCCAAGTGAAGGTTCATCTTAGTCACATAAGAATGTCAGTTGAATTTAATTGCCAGATCATCTGTATTGGTGAAGTTATTAAGGATTTACTGTTGAGATTTTAGGGTGCAAAACCTTTGAGCTCAATTTTCAAGACCTTAGAGGCTCCGAATCGAGGTTGAACCCCCAGTTGACTAGCACTTCACAAGTCAAGCACTGTATATCGCGATCTCCCCTTTTTGAAAAGTGGTTATAATAGCCAATCGGAGATACGGTTCAAAAGTTATGGCTTTTGAAAGTTGGGCTACCTAATCTCATGTTTTGTAAATATTTAAAGCCGACCCTTTTGTAATAAAAGTGAAAAATAATTAAATGCTAAGGGTAGTCAGCCTTAATGGCTAGATTTATGGAACCTTCTCGGGCAGTAGAAAATTGCCTATTTAAGGAAGGCCCATGGTGTTTTCTAGGGCATTTCTGGGTGGTTATTTGAGGCTTTGTCCTACAGATTATTGTAAGGGATGCCCATGTGCCTTTTGATATTGTAATTCTAAAGTTTATAATTCTACATTTGTGGAGCGAATAAGAAGCCAATTTTCTATTCTTGCAAATTTCTGTTGTTTCTCTTTGTTTCTGTCCTGTAGTTGTGGTATTAAGGGGAGTCACCTTCATCACTAACCCTTGGTTCAAACTCAACCCAACCCCTTCACACATACTAATCCCACTTAATTTTCTAATCACCTTCAATTATATATTCTAACCCCCACTCATTCTCTCTCCTCCCATCACATCCTCCTAACTCTCCCAGTTGCCCTCTAATCCAAACCTAATCCCCCACTAAACATTTGCAGAACCTTAATCATGAGGATTAAGAATTCCTAAATTACTCCAAATTCAACTTCATGTCACATCTCCTCCAATCCCAAATCCCTCTCCACTTGTCAACCTTCTAATCTCTTACACCCTCAACCACATTCTTACACATTTTTCCCCTATTCTCTCTTCCCAAAATGGTCACAATCCTCAAGGCTTGACCTTTGAGATTTGAGAAAAGATCTACCTTTATAGCATATCTATCCAAACCCTAATTCCCTCTCAAGCTCTCTCCTTGTTATACTTGTTAGAAGGCTATGAGTTTGAAGAAGCACAATCCATGTGCTCTCCTTCAAATGCATCTTATACATCCACAAATTTTCAATCCTATCCCTCCATTTTCCCTCCTCTTTTCCTATAAATTGTCTTCCCTTCACAAACCGTCCACCTTTTATGCATTGTTATCATGCCCTTTTGAAGAACAAAATCATAAACCATAGCCTTATAATGCCAAAATCCTTCCAAATCTAATCCTTTGAAGCTTCCAAATCAACATTTTAGCACACATATCCAATCTTGGACATTTCTAAATATCAAGGAGCCTTCATGGCTTAAGGAGGTTTTCACATTCTTAGGCTCTTTTGGTGATTTTAGTCCTCCTTTGTCTAATCAAGTTGTTATTTTAATAATATAGTTTGAGTTTTTTAAATTGTTTATTACATTCCTTTTGAACTCACACTTTTATTGCACACATATTAGGCATAAAGTATTCATGACATCTATAATCATGACAATTATGGTGTCTCCTTGATCAACCAACACATGTCGAGGATCTTGAAACCTCCAATGATTATAGTAATAATGGGACTGATCAAATGATTGTATTCAAATAGAATGAGTTTTCCTAGAAGGATATTGGTAAGTTGACCCCTAAATTGAATCATACTAGCCTACATTCTCTTTATTATTATTATTTTGAGACAAAATCACCTTAAATTAATCAAATTTTTGGATTTGGTTAATTGTTTGGAGAGATGACACTTCAATGTTTATTTTTACAACTCTTCTATAAGCCATATTCAATCCTAGGTACAGTATCTAAAGGGGCTATTAATGTTTTTAAATATGTTCTAGAAAAGGCATCTTCTCTAAAACATGTTAAAAATTTAACCCTATATTGTTTAGATATTTTGTGTTATTGTTGATTTTAGACTTGACCGCTAGAACAACTTTAAGAGATGGTTATATAGCTTCTTTGGAAGGATGTCCTATTTCAATCATGGAAGAGGATCCAAAAGAGTCTTTGAATAGAAAATCTCTTCAAACTTATCAAAATATATCATCTTACCAAAGAAAGTTCTAAAGAATCTTGGAGGAGCATCATAAGATTAGCATGAAGATATTATTGAGGCCCTTTAATATCAACTCTCATCTAAATTCCTAGAAAGTGTAATTTTACCGTCATCTACTATTTCCATATGATGTCTCTTGATGATTAAGGAATCAATTTTCCTAATCTAAGATGAATGTCGTAGTGTGTGGTATCAATGCTATTTTTATTCTCACCAAAATACTTAAGATTTTTTGAATTTTTTTTGAAGGCATTATATTTTTCCATTAGTATACTTAGAGAAAAACATGATCTGCACCATCGGTTTACCCTACACTGACAGATAGGGCACAACACTATCCAATACCAAAGTTACCAGACAAACATTGTTAAGTGTTGCCCAATGACAAAAGGTAAACGATACCCGATGAGTAACAATAGTGCTACCTAACAGATACAGGGAACTCGACGAATGGTTCAGTCAAGGAATGTTGACAGACTGCAAGTTCAAACTGACAACCAAGAACTGACAGTTAGTTACATCCCGCAAAAAGTGGATCTGACTTTCCATGTTAGATAAATCACTGAAGTTGTATTTATAACTTCTTTATTTGGTTTTAAATCCATTATGTGCGGAGGAAGCAATGTAATTGTTATTGTTTTGATTAGTTTTACTATTTTAAAATATGCAAACTAAAGATCAAGGTCAAGTTGTAAACCTTGGATCTGAGAGTTAACATTGTAAATCATGAATTCCAAGATAGGTCAATACTTCTATAAATAGGTGCTCAATCCATTGAGAATTTTTGTTGTTCAGTGAATATAGTAGCCACAAAGAGCAACTAAAGACCAGACAGAGAATTCATGCACAAGAACACAAACATAATCAAATTAGTTTTTCAAGAACATAACAGAGGCTACCGACAAGCAGAGAAAAGGTACTCATCAATCACTTAAGGTGATATTATTATTGTAAAGGCTTTAATGGATCTATAAATTAGCAATGGTAGATTGTATATAGTCAAGTCAACATTTGTACTCATTCTAACAAGTGAAGTACACTAATGAAATCCTTTCAAGAAAGGTGGGCTTAACCTTCCTATTATAAATCTCATTACTGAGTGCACACTTAAATCAGTGTTGCTAAAGCTCTTAACAGAGTAGATCTTAATAGGTCTCCACCTTAATACTCTTAACAGGGTAGATCATCAGAAGTGATCAAATTGTAAGCCTTAACTGACTCCCTTCCATTCTACAGATAGTGAAGTTTTGTGGGTGCCATCCCCACTGCACTTTTTACTTCCTAACAAGAGTTTTCTGTGATACCATATTGTTGATCGGGTTTTGCTGACCGGATCTGCCAACAGTCATAAGTTGTCACCGGGTACCAGAGGTATCAGCCAACTCCACCTGCAAAGGTTATCTAGGGAGGTTATATTCCCTGGGCCTTCAAGCACCTATGTGTCGGGTCACGATGGTGCAGGGCTCGGTTGGGAGAAGTGACTATTTTCGAGGGGGGTAGCTGGTTTCTTCAACTCATACTCTCCAAAGATTCAATAAGGTAAGGTTTCCCCTAGCATTCTACACTTAGCAAATAAAATGAAAAATATCCTGCAGGGTTAGAAACACTTCATCTAACTATAGTCATGTTTAAACATTCAGGACATCAATAATACTCTGATATACTACACTAAATACCAAAGAAATACACAACCATCAGCTAGTATTTTGTCAATAGCGAGGGAAAAGAGGTCGTTAATCTATTTGACATATCAAAGTAGAAGACATAGAGAACATGAAACATAAAATGCCATTAACTTAGAAGAATGAATGCCAACAACATCATTGCAAAGAATTCTCCCTTCTTCATTAATGTCTCTTCCAGCAAGCACTGGTGCATGATACAATGATGGCTCCAAGGGAGCATCTAACTAAAGAAAAATAGAACAATGGAGTATTGAGCTCTACCACTAGAATGAGAAATCACCTTTCTATTACTATGGACAACAAAATCATCAATTTTGCCGACCCTTAGAAATGGGCTGGTCTGGCTATTTATACACATTCTCTTCTAACCCTAATCATAACCCTATTTTACATCATGTTTTAATAAAATACAATATCTGGGGGCTAGTACTACCTATGCCACCCTACAAAAGACCTTGAGATGGAATAGGCCTGACATGCCAGAAGAATGAGACAAGAACATACAGTAGAATAATCGACCTTGAGAAGAGAGCCAGGAAGGGGAAGGAAGAAAGTAGGTCCCCCGGGGATCGAGGCTACATGCCTCATAAATGAGAAATGTGGCACCCTATCTCCAACATGCTAGGTGTACCTCTGAATGGTGCCTCGAGCAGACCACCCTGTCAGAAAACCAATGGTTGAGTCGACGCCCCCTTGATGTAGCCAACTACCTTCTGATAGCCTTTATTAACCACTCCTAAAAGTGACTGGCCGGCCTCTGGCATCAAGACACATATCACTTGAAAGAATACAAAATTTGGGATCCAAGACTCTGGGATCTGGGAACTTACATTCCCAAAAGAATAAAGAATACCCAATGTTTGAGTTTTCTCTGGCCTCCAGAGAAAGCTCAAGGTTGTTTATTATCATTGAAATCCTAGAGGAGGTGGGAGATGCCATCCTTGTCTACATCTTTCAGGCCACCCCTTCGATACTTAGCCACTTCAATTTTTTCCCCCAGGTCCAGAACATTCTCCTTAAATTCATCGGCCATTTTTGCTGCGTCATGACCACTAAGTACCATACGAGTTAATTTCATCATTTGGGCACCATCTATCCCCTCTGGGGATTGATATCGGGACTTCATCATTTCATCAAAACTCCCCAAAACTAAATCCTCTGACGTGCATGTATCTGTACTAAGGGGGTCAGCCCTGGAAGTCTTTGCTACAAAAGACTTGTATAAATTGAAAGAATATTTTACTACATTGACTTTATCCTGTAGAGTCCCTATCAGTTGCTTGGTTACCTCCAATGTGAGGTCAAGTCTGGAGTGTTGGGTCCTCACAAAATCAAATGATTCATCCCCTAGAATTCTGGATTCAGAAACCATTTCCTCTCCCAAGTCGAGGAGTTCTTAAAGCTCTACCTTCCATGCTTGATAATTTTTGATATCACCCTCCCACAATTCAATAAGAGTATCTGCCTAGTGTAGAACATGCTGGGCCATATATAAGTCTGGGAGGGTGGATACCAGGAAACATTGGGTGTTTCCTATTTGCAGGGCGACCCACTTGTCAACTTCCTGGACCTTCTTCTTCATTGTTCACAGGGAGTCTATGTTGCTCTACGATAAATCTTCAGATGTGGAAGCCTCGGGAGGAGCAGCGTTTATGGGCTGAGCTAGCTCAGTAAGCAACCCCATAAGGTTTGCATTTTTTGCCTTTTTTGTCTTGAGCCTTTGGGCCTCTTTTTCATAATGGGCCTCCACTTCCCTAGCTACCTCCTTTAGCAAGTCCACCTTGCCCTGTTTTCCCCTTTTTCCCAATGATACCTTCGCAACACTGTAATCTCTAGGCTCTGTGGTTGATTCATCGGCACCTGAGGGAGGTGTTGCCATAATGGAAACTATTTCTCCGCTCAGCCTGGTTTGAAGAGTATGAACTATTTGGGCTTTCTTGGCCTTCAGTGGGGCCTGGACCTGAGCCATCATTTCAGCCAGGGAGAGAGGAGTTCTAGGAGTGGACGAAGCTTTTCTTTTTCTACTCTGTATTAACCACTGAGGTAGCAGGGGTGGCTTTTCTTCCAGAGTCTATTCTCTTGGTTCTTCTCTGGTGTCCTACGGTTGCTACTCCTCAGTGGTGTGGGCCTCACCCATCCCTTTCTCTATGTTTTCTTCTTCAGCAATATCTTCCTCCACAACATCCATCTCCTCAACCTTGTCCTATGTATCTATTGCTTGGTCTAGAATTTTGTTGGCTTCTTCAAGGATTTCCTCTTCATGTTGCTCTTCCTGTTTCTTAGCCTTTGGGACTTCTTCTTCTGTTGGCACGTCCTTTGGTAGTAAGGGAGGTACTGGGCCCAGATTTAAAGTTTGGGCTATGGTAATTACCTGCCCAAAGGTCGCTCCCAGGAGTGGTGCTTGGAATGTGGCGCCTGGGATTACAGTTATTCCCAAAGGTCTGGTTCCCCCAGTAGATGCCATTTGTCCATCCTGCCTTCATTGGTCCAACCATGGACTCTGCATTTCTAGAGCCTCGAAGGCAATCTCCAGCTCTGGCTCCGTTTCCTCTATCTATTTTTCCTGCTCCTACACAGGCTCTTGTTTCGTAGCCTCTTGTTTTGCTGCTTCTTGTTCTGCAGCTGGGACTTCTATCTCTGTTTGTCTGGTGTCCCCCTACACATTTTCAAACTCATCAGCTACAAAGACATCATCAAATTCCTCCTGCGAGGGGGGACTGGCCGAGACTTTGACAGGCTCTATTTCCTTTTCCATCTCTAGGGAACTGGAAGAGAGGATCTCTACTTGTGGGGTCTGGGACGTACCCAACCCTGGCTCTACCTTAGGCTTT
>MU226878.1:3878926-3919143 GCA_018584345.1 Thuja plicata | reverse complement strand
CATATCTATTCTTTTTCCTTTATCCACCCTCTACGAAGAAGTCCCAGCCCCCGGAGTTAATTTTGGTGCCGGTTGGGTCGCTTAGCAGGTACTTCTAGGGCACATGTTCTTGAAGTAGGCATGACTTCACTTGACCACCTCTCAGGTCAAGTCCTCAATTGTAGGCTCCTCCTAGGCATCCCAATTTACCTATGTGAGGGTCATTGTATTGATCCCCTTTGCCTTGTACTGGGGATCGATAGTGGGGCCGGCGTCTGAGAAGTCCTCCGCGAACCTCCGTAGCTTCAACCTTTCCATCATGCCGGCTGTCATCCTGACGTAGTGCTAGCTCCGCACCTCCACGTTGTCCTGGCAATCTTCCCAGAAATCTTCCATGTGGTAGTGATGGGGCTCTGAAGCTCGGGAAAGTGCCGCTGCAATCTTGCCGTGCGGATTAAAAAAATTTCGCGTCAAGTAGAATTCTTCTAAGTTGTAGCTTTTTAGTTCATTATCCACCTCTTTTACGGTGGTCAAGTTGCATGAGTAGTTCCCATAGATGATTAGGAACAAAATATTGGGTATCTTCTTCAAGGAAAAGAGTGCATGCAACTCCATTATCTGCCTGCAATATTCTAAGAGCACGATCTCTTCCCCATAGTATTTGGGCAACAAGTAGAGTTTCCCTGAGAAGCCGGTGACCCTAATATAAGTGTGTTGTTGGAACTGGATGTAGTAATTTCCATAACTCTGGACCAAATTCATCGCCTCTTTGGAGGGGCGGTATCCTACATCCTGAGTGGGTGTGAGCAGGTGATAGTAAACGAATGCATTGTTTACCTAGCAAAAATTGGGGAAGCTGGCCTCCCATTGAACCTGTGAGAAATGGTCCCATGGTGTCGTTTGTCTTGGGCCAATCCTAAGCATGCCATCTATAAGTAGCCCATGGGCGTGGGGCCTCTACTGTGTTAGGGCCCAGAAAACATAAGAAATCATGTAAAATTTCTTCTTCCTGGCCAGTTGGAGGAACTGAGAGTCGACATGGTTAGAAATTATGGCTGCCCAATCAAAGTATCCTCCCTTGGTGGAGATGTCGAGGAGGAAGTAATACATCCATTTAGTGAATTCTTGGGCAGAGGGCTGCCCAAAGACCCGAGCCAATGCTATCATTCCCATCTGAATGCTCTCTTTGAACTCAAACCTAAGAATTTCTATCTTCATCCTCTTGGGGTCCCTCTTTGGAACCTTGAGCCAATGAGTGTTCATGTACACCTGGGCGGCATCCTCCAACTGTATGAATTGGGCCAAGGCATCTAACCTTGTAACCATAGAAGCCTTGGCAAATTGAGGGATCCCCAAACCTTCCTGGAATGTGTCAGGGTCGAGGGATACTAGAGGGGTAGGGTACCTGGTTGGTTCTGCGACTGCGAGCATAACAGCCCAAACAGAAGAGTTATAATTAGCGGCCAACATTAGGATACGCTCTGGAGATTGCATAGAGCATGGGAAACAATCCGCCTTAAGGATTCCAGAGTCCCCAACATTGATGGCCAGTTGATCTCTAGCCTGTCGTTGGATGTACATTATTTTCACCAAGGCCTGCATTTCTAGCCATGTCTCGATGTTGGTGTCGGTCATGAGTTTAACTTTGGACTCGATCTTTGAGCCCATAATAACACTGTCTTGCAAAAACTTCATGGTTAAGGGCATTTTCTCTAGGGCCCTTTCCATTTTGGATTTTACTGCCACCCTAATAGTCGTCACAAAAGGTAGCTCTGGACTTCCGGGTGGAGAAGACGCAGATGCTTCAGACATGTTTGGGAAGCGTGCTCCAAAAACCTACAAGACAAAGTGACCGTCAGAATCTTATTAACAAATAAATACTCTAGAGTCTGGGAATCTTACCACTTTGATACCTTATTTTCCTGAAAAGTTAGTTTCATTCAGAAAAAACCCGAAAAGCACATGCATTACATAAACTTAAGATTGACCGAACATCCGGGCACCAGGAATATTATCACACTTGGTAAAGACACAGGACAGGTGATGGTAGGAGACCCGAAGCCCAGAGAAGTAGCCGTTGGTGAGGATGTGTAAAAAGGAAAACCATCAAGCCCATGTGGGCGCCATGTGCATAGGTATTAAATAGGAGTTATGGCGATGACGGCGGAGCCAACTGTTCAAACGCGCGAAAATTGAAGGCCACTTGGATGAAATTAATTACACACATGGGACATAAATGAGGGCCTGGCTAGTTTTACAGAGGGGAGAGAAAAACTACCTTTTTAAAACCAGCTGAGAGCCAAGTTCCAAACAGGTGGTTTTCTACCCCGAAACAAATTTACGGGTAGAAAACCATCGATACAGGAAACTCGACCACCTTACTAAGCTGCCAGGAAGGATATACATGAAATATACATGAGGAGCTGAGGAATATATACATAGGGAATGAAAAGATATACAAAAAATATACATAAACTTACATATATACACACTACAGAATGACGTTTGCAAGAAACCAGGCAAGGCACAGAGTATACACAGCTTTCTACATTATCCACAAACCCACCACTTCTATGCAGAGGGTAGACAACCCTTTGGTAGAGCTGACCCACCAACGGGCGGCAAAACCAGAAAAAGGAAACAAACAGAATTGAGAGACAACGAACAAAAACAAGACAGAGAAGGAACACCAAACAAATAAAAAATCGGTGGGAGAAAGGACACCAACCTGAGAATGTTGAAAGGAGAGGGAAAGAAGTCACCATGGCAGCCCTGCAACAGCTACAGCTGCCAATCAATCACAACCTGACACTATGAAGCACTCACAATCGCCTAAGAAGGATGGAAGTGTTAAGCACTGATTGTCATTAATTCTCTGCAAATCACTCTGTAATCGCTCTAAAATTGCTCTGAGTGCTTGAGTGTTTTAATCATGATAAATGTGAAAGTGACAGATAACTTCTATTTATACCTATGAAAAAGGTGATCCTCCTCCTCCTTCTGGTAATCTCCAGACAAGCAAACCTCTGGACCCCAGGCCCGTGGATTCCCCATGATGATCACCTTAAGAACATCATGGCAAAGAATCTCGGAGTCCAGAGTCTGGCTCCCAATGAAGAACAACCTCCGGGACCGGAGTCTCGAAGATGAGAAACCAACCAAACAAAACACAACAACGGGGGAGAAAACCCCAGAGAAAGAAAATAAAAGAAGAGAAGGCAAGAGCCGCAAGCAAAAAACAAAACAAACAAAAGAAAAAAAAAGGGGGACCCAACATTTTGCACACAAAATATAGGGATGAGTATGCAGGACATAAAAAATGATGACTATCTGGGACAAATGCCTTATCACATTTGAGAACTACAGAATCTCTGGTTAGAAAAACTAGAAAAATCCATTTCCTGAGGTGTTTGATAGGCAAAAAGAAACATATCTGAGAGAATCCAACCACACAGGATCCAGTCCGTAGCCCTTCATCAGTGGTGTCGTGTGTGCTTTAGAAGGAAATCAAGCCGATGACCTCTGGGAGGAGTAGAGAAGAGGCACTAATTACATTGAACCAGTCATCAATTTACTTGTTTCTCCCAGAGACCAAAGTTTTGTCCCACTTTCCCTTTCTTATTATTTTGTTTGTTTCTAGGTGGGGAAGGTGGTACTTCTTTCACCATTAAACTTAAGCTTAGCTAATTTCAATGGCAGTACTTCTTTCACCTGTCCACCTATACTTAGGTGTTTGAAGAGGGGATAAAACTCCAGACCCAGGAAGAATTCCTTAAATTTTTAGACCTGGGTCAACCAACCAGTACAATCGATCTACCCTCTACATGTCTGATTACTTGTTCCTTATATTACTTGTGTTCACTGATTTTCAGACTCCCGGAGACAACACCCGATGGAGATTACTCAAAATGTGCCACATCTTGTGAAACAACCCTAGAGACCGGGCCGGCTCTATTATGCTAAAGATAGATTCTAAAGTTTACCATGTTGTAGACATCATACTAGAAACCAAAGTTCATGCAAAGCATTCCAATTCCTACAAGACAGAACAAAACGCTGGGACCCCAGAAGAAAACCAAAATAAAAATAAAAACACCAAAAGAGGACTGCCCCAAAGGGCAGTCAACAAGGCTATTTACAAGACATGGTACCTCATAGCGAGGCACCTAGGGGAAATATTTACAAGCAAAAGGCCTTACATAAAATACAATTTTGGACAAACTTACCCTATTCGAAGTAGTGCTTGAGAAACTGTCCATTAACGGGCAATGAGATAGGTTCACCAGTCAGGGTGTTAAGGCCGTAAGTATTTGCCCCGCAGATATCTGAGATTAGGTATGGTCTGAGCCAGAGCCGTTGGAACTTGGTATGCTTTCCTTTCTTCTCCCAGGCCTTGTCCCACAACAGGACTAGATCCGAAATCTAAAAAGCCTTGTATTGGGCTCTTCTGTCAAACCATCGTTTTACCACTGCTTGATGATGCGCAAAATGTTCAAGGGCTGCATCTCGCTATTCTTCCATTCACACTAGATTTAAGAGCCAAACCTCCATGATGTTGTCCCTATTGTTGAATTCCTACATAAACTATAAAATTGGGATTTGTAAGTTAACCGAGAATACTGGGTTCTGGCCGTAAACCAGATGGAACAGGGATGACCCCAGGGTGGCCTTGACATGAATGTGATCCACCCAGAGGGTGAATTTCAACTTTTGATGCCAATCCCGAGGGTTCTGTTCTAGCAGGTGTTTGATCACCTCAAGTAGATTTTTATTCGTTGATTCAGCAAAGTCATTCCCCTGGGGATAATAGTTGCTAGAAAATTTCAAAGTGATCCTCTGGTTGTAGGTCTATTCGAGTAACTGTGCCGAAGAAAATGCTGGGCCATTGTCACAAACCAAAGCAAAGGGCATTCCAAACCTTGTGATGATGTTTTCTTCTAGGAATTTGATAACCACGTCTGCCATGTTATTTTTGCATGATATAGCCTCTGACCACCGAGTGCAGTAATCAGTAGCAGTGAGAATGTATCGGTGATTGGCAGATGAGTTGGGGTTGATTTCCATGATGAAGTCAAATGCCCACTAGGCGAAGGGCCTAGCCTCGTAGACTGGTTGTAAAGGCATAGCCAGGTTACGCTTATGATGCACCACGGTTTGGCAAGTGTGGCATTTCCTAACATGATTGTAAACATATTTGAATATATAGGGCCAATAGTATCCAGCCCAAAGGATCTGATGGGCAGTGGCATCAGCTGAGCCATGCCCGGTTCCAAACTGCCCGTGGAACTCATCAATCACCCTTATAGCTTGGTCTTTGTCGATGCATCAGAGGTACACTCCCTCATAGTTTCTATGATAGAGCACTGAGTTTTTGATCATGAAGTGGGCACTTTTCATTCATAGGGCACGACATTTATGGGGAGGTAATCCCTCCGGGCATTTATTATTTAATAACAAATATACCAAATCGGTATACCACGGGTCTTGAGTGATAGACTCCACTGTGTAAGCTTGACATTCTATGGGGGGAGTCTCTTTTGCCATCGCTTTAATTAGTCCTTGGCCCCAGACTATCTTCATGGGCTGCATTTCTAAGTCATATTCTTGGAGGATGGCCATCCATTTCCCCCTTCTTTTTCCCAATTCACTCTGCATCAGCAGAGACTTGACGGCCTGGTTCAGAATGATAGTATGTACCTTGCTCTGGAGAATATAATGTCAAAATTTCTTCACGATGCAAACTAGAGTGAAGGCCTATTTTTCTAGTGATGAATATCAGACTTTACAGTTCTTGAAGGGGGAGCTCATGAAAGCTATTAGTCATTCTTCCCCTTCAACCTTTTGAGTCAACACTGCCGTGACAGAATGCGGCGAAGCAAAGGAGTAAATGTAAAATGAAAGGGAATAGTCTGGACTAGCCAGGATAGGTGCTTCTGTTATTGTCTATTTGATCTGGGAGAATGCCCACTTCACTTTAGGACATCACTCAATCTTGGTATCCTTCTTCATCATCTCATTGAGTGGTTTGACTATTTTTGCGAACTCAGTGATGAACCGCCAAACAAAGTTGATCTTTCTAAAGAAGGATCGCATCTCTTTCTTGCTACCAGGCATTTGTAAGTTTATCAATGCTTCAACCCTCTCAGGGTCGATGGATATTCCCTTCTCAGAGATGATATGCCTAAGAAACTTTCCCTCAGTGACCCCAAATATGCACTTCTTGGGGTTGAAGGATATTCCATACCAGTGACATCTCTCGCAGATCTGAGTGAGATGGGCGGAATGGTCACACCTATCCTGGGAAAAGATGGTCAAGTCATCCATGTAGATGATTATACATCGATTCACAAGGCCTTTGAATGCAATATCCATGGCCTTTTGAAATTTAGCCCCTACATTAATCAAACCAAAGGGCATTCTCCTATATGCAAACGTTCCCCATTTGGTGGTAAATGTTGTTTTCTCTTTGTCTTCATACTTAACCATGACCTGGTTATATCTACAGTATCCATCCAAGAAGGACATCATCTGGGATCCATTCACTATCTGTAACACCTCATCCAACAAAGGGAGAGGGTGATTATCTTTCTTGGAGGCCTTGTTCAAGTTTTGGAAATCCATGGAAAGGTGGATCTCACCGTTCTTTTTTCTCATAGGGACTAGATTGGCAACCCACATAGTGTGCCAGATTGGGAAGATTATCCTAGATAACAGTAGTTTTTCTACCTCTTAACAAATTAGAGGCTCAATCAGGGGGTTGACCGGTCGTTGCTTTTGCCGAAAGGGCTTAGCCTCAGGTTTCAGGGGAATAGTATGAGTCATGATGGATGTGTCATATGTTTTCAAATCTTTGTAACCCCATGCAATTATATCAATGTATTCTTAGAGAACCATGAGAATCTTCTCCTTCTCCTCTGGGGAACAGGAGGTACCAATGTGGATAATATTTTCCTCACTGGGCTGGCTGATGTTCACGTTTTCAAACTTTCCTCCCTTGGAGGAAGATGACACCTTCTCCTGAGCCCGAGGGTTCAAGTCAAAGATTCATTCTAGCATAACCATCCCCTTTGGGATGGTGTTAGTGGGTAGGTCCATGATCCCATCATCTTCATCACCCTACCCAATATCGTCATGGTCTCGTTCTTCCACTATCTAGTTTTCAAAGACGCCAATATTCGCCATGAAGGCTAGGATATGTTGATCATCCTCAAAAACCTGAAAGTGGGTTACATTATCTGGAATGGATGGGGTAGGGACCATCTCAACTGAAAATCTCTAGAGTCATGAGCCAGCCATTGGCTCAAGTGTGCTGGCAGAAATGGCGAGGGCATCCGGGACATAGTTCCACTACCGGGGAATGAGGTCAATGCCAAAGGCATCAAAATCCTTAATAAGACTCCAAGCCCGATTGCGGTATGCGGCCAACCTTTTTTTGTGGCATGTGTATTGACTCTGAACTTATTTAACAATCAACTCTAAATCACCCTGAGCCCAGAGGTAGGTGACACCTTTCCTTAATGCAAATAAGAGTCCAAGGACTAAAGCCTCGTACTCTATGACATTGTTTGTATAGTTGAACTGTAGTCTGTAGGACGTGAGGAAGGATTTCCTGCGTGGTTTGATTAATTCTACCCTGAACCCGTAGCCTTATTTGGATCTGGACCCATCAAACTTGAGGGTCCATAAGTCATTATTTAGAATCTGGGGCTAGGGAGGGAGAGTAGCCTTTGGATCACTATTGGGAGACTTAGGGGTTCCCTCCCGAACTACTGGGTGGAGGTGGAGTTTACCTCTGGAGGTGTTTGGATTTGGGATTCCCAGGGAGACAGCACCAGAGGAGCACATCCCATAGGAATACTGGGCTCCAGAGAATCAGCTATATGTTCTTTATTCTGGAAGGCATCGATATACCAGTTAGTGACTGAGAGGCAAGGCCCACACTCGAGCTCTGAATGTTTTTGATAGTGTACTCGGCACCAAGTGCCAGATAGGAGAGTAGCAAGGGTCACTGTGGCACCTTGAGAGTTAATCTCAACTCTCATCTTTTCTTCTAGGTCCTGGGCTCTCTGCAGTACCATGGGATCCTCCCCGGGGATGAAATTGAATGTTAAGATTTCAAAGGGCCGGTACACCCCTGGGAGTGTCTCAAAGAAGAAGACCTCATTGACCCTCCCAACCTCGGTAAGGGCCTATTTCATTGAAGGTTCACTTTCGACCTGGATCTTATTTGATTCTCCCTCCCAGGGAAGCCATAAATGGGTGAAGTCGGTCAAAAAATATCCATTCAAGGATTTAGACCAATTCTGACTTAATAACATCCCGTAAGTCTCTGGGATGTCCACCACTTAGATGTCAATTATGCTGGCTATCCTGGGGTCCTAGATAAGCTGTATCCAGATGTTTTTCAATTCCCCCACCATTTTTATAGCAGTCTTATCCAGCTAGATCACCGCACCATTAGATGGGGTGGGATGGAATCCAAGCTTCTGACAAATGGATAAGGGCATGATGTTACCCGAAGCTCCGGAGTCTACTAAGAAGTTGTGTATATTTTTGCCTTGGATATTTAGGCCTAGTAGGAAGGGAGGATCCTCATTGTTCCCCTACAAGATGGTTGCATTAGCATCTTCAAATGAGACGGTCAGGCGGGTGGCTGACGGCTTTCGGGTTCCCCAAGAGTTTCAAAAGAGACTTCTTCTATTCAAGATAGTTCAGCAAGACCTCCATCAAGGTCATGGAGGTGGTGGTCTATTCTAATGCCTTTGTAATGTTGAATCTTCCCTCAGGAATTGGTGATTTTCCTCTGCTAGGTATTTTTCTTGGTTAGAGCTAGGACCCTTTGGAGGAGCGGGTCAGTCAGTCATGTTATTCCAGGGAGGAGGGGTGTCTTTGATAGGAGGCATGGGCGTGTAAGCTGGTCCTTTACCAACATGACTCTGAGTATTATATGGAGTCCGTGAGTTGGTAAAGGTGTTGGCCTTGAAGGGCAGGATAGATTCATCAAATAATCCCTGCAATTTAGATTTCTCTTCATCCTCCCTGGAAGTTCCAAAGATGGTGTCACAGGTGAAGGCACTGTGGGTTGGCTCTTGAATAGGAGGCTCTGGAGGGGTGGTATCATGTGAGTGCTGTCTATCTGGCTGGGAGATTATGATGATATTTTCTAATGTGACACAATTTACCTCGTTGTGTGAACCCGTGTCGTGCAATCTACACCAATTAGTCATGGGCTAGAAGTCTGCGACTGGAGTGAAATGTGATGGCCCAACGCCATTTTGGTTGGCATTTTGGTTTGGAGGTGGGCCTCCGATGCTTGTGTTATTATTCCATTACTGTTGATTGGGCCTAGGCCTCTTTTTGAAGTTTCTTCCTCTGACATTGTTGTTTCATTGGCTAGAGAAAATGTTTCACCTCTGGGAATTTGAATTCTGGGGAGCGTAGGACCCCGCCTTCAGTTGGCCCATGTCCATAGTCAAGGTAGACAGCATTCACTGGAGGGATTCAACCTCGGCAGTCAACTGAGTGTTGGCATCACAATATGATGGTTGTTGTTGTTGGTTTGGTGGGAAGGTAGCAATATTAGTCAAAGTCAAGGGTAGCAATCCTCCTGTCGCGGATGATTGAAAGAAGGGCACTCTAGACGGTTGTGCCTGAGACTGTTGTGCCTACTATGGCTAATTCCAAGGGAAAGTTTCCAGGCCTGGTACCACCTAGGTCTGCATTGGATAGATGTACTAGGCCTACTAGTCTATCAGGGGTGGTGGAGGATTCACTGCCATCGAGGGAGCACCCATCGTCAGATTGGGGTTATACCCCCCGGCATATGTTATTCCACTGGGGATCATGTTGAAGGGCGTATTCTGCCCAATCCTACTTGGGGATTTGTTGAGACCATGGGATAATTCTAAAGCTAGGTTGTAAACTTTTTCCAAAGTGTCTCGGTCACTCACGGCGGTTGTTCTCCAAAGGAGAGTGGCAAAAAAAGGGTCCATCATATTAAGGTAGGTCTGTATGGTTACTTCTAGTGATGAAATAAAAGGGCCTGTGCACCGCTTCAAGGCACACTAGAATCGATGGTTGAATGCTGCAAGGGGTTCATTGGGTTCCTTCTTGATGGAGATGAACTGGCTATGGGACCAGGCTAGGTCCACATGTATGCGAAAGGCGGCCAGGAAGGAATCCTCCATGTCTTGCCAACTATTTATGGAGTTGGCAGGAAGGTTAAGGTACCAGTTCAACTCACCTTTCCCTAAAGACAAGGGAAACATCCGAGTCACAACATCTTCATGCTGGATCTATTGTCAGTTCATGGCATCCTTATATGCCTGTAAATTCTCTTTCATGGTTTGTGAGCCTAAGTGCTCATATCATGGGCAGATCTTCTTTGGGTGAGAGGGTAAGTCTTTGATTGCACCCAAAAAAATTTCCATCGGGGACCCCGTGTTTCTGAAATACATGGCCATTGGGAAAACTCGATTTTGGGTAGTTTGGGCACTGGTTCCCGGGGTTTCCTGAGGAGTTTGGGTATTCTGAGGTATGCTAGACCCCCCAGACAATGGTGGCTGGTGTGATTTTTGAGGTCTGTTTCTTTCAAGCAGGAGGCTCGAGTTTGATAAACCTTCTGAGATTCGGGGAAGACCTAAGGATTCTTTCAAATTTCACTAGGGAGAAAGACCCAATCCCGCTGAAGGCTTGACTCTTAAAAATATAACTCAAGGAACCTTCAAGAGGTGTAAAATCAGAATCTCAGGAGGGGGATGAGTTCATGCCCTCCATCTAGCGCCAGTTTCTATTGATGGGGTTTTGCTGACCGGCTCAGCCAACAGTCATAAGTTATCACCGGGTACCAGAGGTACCGGCCAACTTTGCCTCCAAAGGTTATACGGGGAAGTTAGATTCCCTAGGCCTTCAAGGACCTAGGTGTCAGGTCACGATGGTGCGGGGCTTGGTTGAGAGAAGTGACTATTTTCAAGGGGGATAGCTAGTTTCTTCAACTCATTCTCTCCAGAGATTCAATAAGGTAAGGTTTCTCCTAGCATTCTACACTTAGCAAATAAAATGAAAAAGATCCTGCAGGGTTAGAAATACTTCATCTAACTATAGTCATGTTTAAATGTTCAGGACATCAATAATACTCTGATATACTATACTAAATACTGAAGAAATACACAACCATCAGCTAGTATTTTATTAGTAGCGAGGGAAAAGAGGTCGTTAATCTATTTGACATATTAGAGTACAAGACATAGAGAACATGAAACATAAAATACCATTAACTTAGAAGAATGAATGCCAAAAACATCATTGCGAAGAATTCTCCCTTCTTCATTAATGTCTCTTCCAGCAAGCATTGGTGCGTGATACAATGATGGCTCCAGGGGAGCGTCTGACCAAAGAAAAATAGAACAATGGAGCATTGAGCTCTGCCACTAGAATGAGAAAACACCTTTCTATTACTATGGACAACAAAATCATCAATTTCACCGACCCTTGGAAATGGGCTGGTCTGGCTATTTATACACATTCTCTTCTAACCCTAACCCTAACCCTATTTTACATCATATTTTAATAAAATACAATATCTGGGGGTTGTTACTACCTGCGCCACCCTACAAAAGACCTTGAGATGGAATAGGCCTGACATGCCAGAAGAATGAGACAAGAACATACAGTAGAAGAATCGGCCTCAAGAAGAGAGCTAGGAAGGGGAAGGAAGAAAGTAGGTCCCCTAGGGATCGAGGCTACATGCCTCATAAATGGAAAATGTGGCACCCTGTCTCCAATGCGCTAGGTGTACCTCTGAATGGTGCCTCAAAAAGACCACCCTGTCAGAAAACCAATGGTTGAGTCGACGCCCCCTTGATGTAGCCAACTGCCTTCTGACAACCTTTATTAACCGCTCCTGAAAGTGACCAGTCAACCTCAGGGACTGAGACACAGATCACTTGAAAGAATACAAAATTTAGGATCTGAGACTCTGGGATCCGGGAACTTACATTCCCAAAAGAACAAAGAATACCCAATGTTTGAGTTTTCTCTGGTCTCTGGAGAAAGCTCAAGGTTGTTTATTATCATTGAAAGCCTAGAGGAGGTGGGAGATGCCATCCTTGTCTATATCTTTCAGTCTGGCCCTTTGGTACTTAGCCACTTCAATTTGTTCCCCCAGGTCTGGAACATTCTCCTTAAATTCATCGGTCATTTTTGCCATGTCGTGACCACTAAGTACCATATGAGTTAATTTCATTGTTTGGGCACCATCTATCCCCTCTAGAGATTGATATCGGGACTTCATCATTTCATCAAAACTCTCCAAAACTGAATCCTCTAGCATGCATGTATTTGTACTAAGGGGGTCAGCCCTGAAAGTCTTTGCTACAAAAAGACTTGTATAAATCAAAAGAATATTTTACTACATTGACTTTATCTTGTAGAGTCCCTACCAGTTGCTTGGTTACCTCCAATGTGAGGTCAAATATGGAGTGTTGGTTCCTCACAAAATTAAATGATTCATTCCCCAGAATTTCAGATTCAGAAACCATTTCCTCTCCCTGTCTGAGGAGTTCTTCAAGCTCTACCTTCCATGCTTGATAATTTTTGATATCACCCTCCCACAGGTCAATAAGATTCTCTTCCTGGTGTAAAACATGTTAGGCCATATATAAGTCTGGGAGGGTGGATACCAAGAAATGTTGGGTGTTTCCTATTTACAGGGTGACCCACTCGTCGACTGCCTAGGCCTTCTTCTTCATTGTTCGCAGGGAGTCTATGTCGCTCTGTGGCAAACCTTCAGATGTGGAAGCCTCAGGAGGAGCGGCATTTATGGACCGAGCTAGCTCAGTAAGCAACCCCATAAGGTTTGCATTTTTCACCTTTTCTGTCTTGAGCCTTTGGGATTCTTTTTCATAACGAGCCTCCACTACCCTAGCTGCCTCCTTTAGCAAGTCCACCTCACCCTATTTTCCCCTTTTTCCCAATGATACCTCCACAACACTGTAATATCTGGGCTCTGCGGTTGCTTTATTGGCGCCTAGGGGAGTTGTCGCCACAATGGCAACTGTTTCTCCGTTTGGCCCGGTTTGAAGAGTATGAACCATCTGGGATTTCTTGGCCTTCAGTGGGGCCTGGACCTAAGCCATCATTTCGTCTAGGGAGAGAGGATTTCCATGAGTGGATGAATCTTTTCTTTTTCTTCTCTCTATTAACCACTGAGGTGGTAGGGGTGGCTTTTCTGCCAGAGTTTGTTCTCTTGGTTCTTCCCTGGTATCCTTCGGTTGCTGCTCCTCAATGGTGTGGGCCTCACCTATTCCTTTCCCTGTGTCTTCTTCTTTAGCAATATTTTCCTCAGCAACATTCATCTCCTCAGCCTTTTCCTCAATATCTATTACTTGGTTTGGACTTTTGTTGGCTTCTTTGGGGATTCCCTCTTCGTGTTTCTCTTTCTGTTGCTCAGCCTCTGGGACTTCTTCTTCTACTGGCACATCCTTTGGCAGTAGGGGAGGTACTGGGCTGAAATTTAAAGTTTGGGCCGCGGTAATTACCTGCCCAAAGGTCACTCCCGAGAGTGGCGCTTGGAATGTGGTGGCTGGGGTTATGGTTATTCCCAAAGGTTTGGTTCCCCCAGTAGATGGAATTTGTCCATCCTACCTTCATTGGTCCACCCCCAAAATCTGCAATTCTGGAGCCTCGGAGGTGATCTCCGGCTCTGGCTCCCTTTCCTCTATATTTTTTTCCTGCTCCTGCGCAGGCTCTTGTTCCGTAGCCTCTTGTTCTGCAGCTTCTTGTTCTGCAGCTGGGACTTCTATCTCCATTTTTTTGGTGTCCCCCTATAGGTTTTTGATCTCGTTAGCTACAAAGATGTCATCAAATTCATCCTACGACAGGGGACTGGCCAGGACTTCGGCAGGCTCTGTTTCCTTCTCCAGCTCCGGGGAACTGGAAGAGAGGATCTCTATTTGTGGGGTCTGGGACGTACCCAACCCTAGCTCTACCTTAGGCTTTTGGTTAAGCCTCTAGTTTCTTTGGGAAACCAAGGGTGGCCCCACATCCCTTATTGTTGCTGCTTCTATTGGATCCACCCCTGTTGCCTTCACCATTAAGGCTGCCAGTGACAGGGAGGAAGAGGGACGAATTGGCCCGGCCATTAGTACTGGAGTGGCCAGCCGTGTTATTAATTTCTCCCTCATTTCTTGGAAGGATACCACTAACTATTTTATCTATTCCTTTATGGGGACTTCTTGTGTAGGAGGGGTCATATCTATTCCTTTTCCTTTATCCACTCTCTACGAAGAAGTCCCGGCCCCCAGAGTTAATTTTAGTGCTGGTTGGGTCGCTCGGTGGGTACTTCTGGGGCACACCTTCTTGAATTAGGCATGACTTCACTCAACCACCTCTCAGGTGAAGTCCTCAATTATAGGCCCTTTCTGGGCATCCCAATTTACCGGTGAGAGGGTCATTGTATCGATCCCCTTTGCCTTGTATTGGGGATCGATAGTGGGGCCAGTGTTTGAGAAGTCCTCCAGGAACCTCTGGAGCTTCAACGTTTCCATCATGTCAGCCATCATCTTGATATAGTGCCAGCTCTACAGCTCCATTTTGTCCTGGCAATCTTCCCATAAATATTCCATGTGGTAGTGATGGGGCTCTGAAGCCCGGGGAAGTGCTGCTGCAATCTTGCTGTGCGGATCAAAAAAATTTTGTGCCAAGTAGAATTCTTTCAAGTTGTAGCTTTTTAGTTAGTTATCCACCTCTTTAGCGGCAGCCAATTTGCATGAGTAGTTCCCACAGGTGATTGGAAATGGAATATTGGGTATCTTCTTCAAGGCAAAGAGTGCATGCAACTCCATTATTTGTCTGCAATATTCCAAGAGCACGATCTTGTCCCCATAATGTTTGGGAAACAAGTAGGGTTTCCCAGAGAAGCTGGTGACCCTAATATAAGTGTGCTATTGGAACTAGATGTAGTAATGTCCATAACTCTGGACCAAATTCATCACCTCTATGGAGAGGCGGTATCCTGCATCCCGGGTGGGTGTGAGTAGGTGATAGTAAACGAACGCATCATTTACCAGGCAAAAATTGGGGAAGCTGGCCTCCCATTGAGCCTATGGGAAATGGTCCCATGGTGTCTTTTGTCCCGGGCCAATCCTAATCTTGCTGTCTGTAAGTAGCTTATGGGCGTGGGGCCTTTACTGTGCCAAAGCCCATAAAACATAAGAACTCATGTAAAATTTCTTCTTCCTAGCCAGTTGGAGGAACTGGGAGTCAACATGGTTAGAAATAATGGCTGCCCAGTCGAAGTATCCTCCCTTAGTGGAGATGCTGAGGAGGAAGTAATACATCCATTTAGTGAATTCTTGGGCAGAGGGTTGCCCAAAGACCCAGGCCAACGCTATCATTCCCATCTGAATGCTCTCTTTGAACTCAGACCTGGGAATTTCTATCTTCATCCTCTTGGGGTCCCTCTTTGGAACCTTGAGCCAATGAGTGTTCATGTACACCTGGGCGGCATCCTCCAACTGTGTGAATTGGGTCAAGGCATCTGACCTTGTAACCACAGAAGCCTTGGCAAATTGAGGGATCCCTAGACCCACCTGGATTGTGTCAGGGTCGAGGGATACTAGAGGGGTAGGGTACCCAGTCGGTTCTGCGGGTGCTAGCATAACAGTCCAAACATAAGAGTTGTAATTAGCGGCCAACATTAAGATAAGCTCCAGAGATTGCACAGAGCATAGGAAACAAGCCACCTTAAGGATTTTAGAGTCCCCGACATTGATGGCTAGTTGATCTCCAAATTTTCGCTAGATGTACATTATTTTCACCAAGGCCTACATTTGTGGCCATGTCTCGACGTTGGTGTCGGTTATCAATTTAACTTTGGACTCGATCTTTGAGCCCATAATAACACTATCTTGCACAAACTTCATGGTTAAGGGCATTTTCTCTAGGGCCCTTTCCATTTTGGATTCTACTGTCGTCCTGGTAGCTATCGCGGAAGGTAGCTCTAGAATTTCGGGTGGAGAAGATGCAAATGCTTCAGACATGTTAGGGAAGCATGCTCTAGAAACCTACAAGACAAAATGACCGTCAGAATCTTATTAACAAATAAATACTCCAGAGTTTGGGAATCTTAACACCGGGATACCTACTTTTCTTGAAAAGTTAGTTTTATTCAGAGAAAACCTGAAAAGCACACGCATTACATAAACTTAAGATTGACCGAACATTTGGGCACCAAAAATTTTATCACACTTGGTAAATACATGGGACGGGTGATGGTAGGAGACCCAGAGCCTGAAGAAGTAGCCATTGGTGAGGATGTGTAAAAAGGAAAACCATCAAGCCCACGTGGGCACCATGTGCATAGGTATTAAATAGGAGTTATGGCGATGACGGTGGAGCCAACTATCCGAGAATGTGAAAAGTGAAGGCCACTTGGATGGAATTAATTGCATGCATGGGACATAAATGAGGGCCTGGCTAGTTTTACGGAGGGGAGAGAAAAATTGCCTTTTTGAAACCGGCTGAGAGCCGAGTTCCAAACAGGTGGTTTTCTACCCCAAAATGAATTTACAGGTAGAAAACCAACGACATAGGCAAGTCGACCACCTTGCTAAGCTACCAAGAAGGATATACATGAAATATACATAAAGATCCAAGGAATATATACATAGGGAATGGAAGGATATATAATAAATATACACAAACTTACATATATACACACCGCAAAATGACGTCAGTAGGAAACTAGGCAAGGCACAAAGTATACATAGCTTTCTACATTATCCACAAACCTACCACTTCTGTATAGAGGGTGGACAACCCTCTGGCAGAGCCGACCCACCAACGGGCGGCAAAACTAGAAAAAGGAAACAAACAAAACCGAAAGACAACGAACAAAAATAAGACGGAGAAGGAACACCAGACAAACAAAAAACCGGTGGGAGAAAGGACACCAACTTAAGAATGCTAAAAGGAGAGGGAAAGAAGTCACCATGGTGGCCCTATAATAGCTACAGCTACCAATCAATCATAACCTGACACTACGAAGCACTCACAATCACCTGAGAAGGATGGAAGTGTTAAGCACTGATTATCGTTAATTCTCTGCAAATCACTCTGTAATCGCTCTAAAATTGTTCTGAGTGCTTGAGTGTTTTAATCATAGTAAATGTGAAAGTGACAGATAACTTCTATTTATACCCATGAAAAAGGTGATCCTCCTCCTTCCAGTAATCTCTGGACAAGCAAACCTCTGGACCCCGGGTCTGCAGATTCCCCGCAACAATCACCTTAAGAACATCGTGGCAAAGAATCCCAGAGTCCAGAGTCCAGCTCCCAACAAAGAAAAACCTCCACGATTGGAGTTCCAGAGATGAGAAACCAACCAAACAAAACACAACAACGGGGAAGAAAACCCTAGAGAAAAAAAATAAAATGAGAGAAGGAAAGAGCCGCAAGCAAAAAATAAAACAAAAAAAAAAAGGGGGGGGGAACCAACATTTTGCAGATAAAATGTAGGGACGGGGATGCAAGGCATAACAGATATCTTGTGTTATGTGTTTGCCAATTTCATGAATGTTTCTATGAATGATTGAAAACTATTAAAGATTGTGAATAAACATTAGATGCATAAGAAAGAATAACAATAATTGTTGGTAAATCAAAATTGAATGATTACTAATGATAAATTATGTAAGGGGCTAAAAGTTTTAGAGGTATTGATTCACCCCTCCCCTCTTAGTACTACTTCCCATTAATTCCAACAATTGGTATCAGAGCTGAGTATCTTCTTAAAAATCTTAAAGGTTTAAGAGAAAATATCATACAATGGAGAAGTACAAACTTGATAAGAATATTGAGAACAAAAAGCTTGAGATACAGATGTTCTATGAACAACATAAAGAAGCAAGAATCAAGATGAGAGAGCTGTTGGATGAAAGAAAAGGTATGGCTACCAGGAACAATGAAATAGACTATCAAGAAGAAGAGATTTCAGACTTCTTTAAATCTTCAGGATCAACTACAAATAATGTATCAAATATATCAGAAGAGAACATCACAAATCTAAAAGAGATCAATCAACATCTGACATAGCAAATAAAGATGCTGCAAATTGGTCAAGAGACCCAAATGGTAAGAATGATTGATGTAATGAGTTCTGCTAGACAAGCTAAAATAGAAAGAACACGTGCTATTGATGATAGAAGGAAGATTTTAGAGAAACTACAGGAAAAGGAAATGGAAATTCAAAGACACACTGAGCATCACCATGATCTCACAAATCAGATTATCCTTATGAGTCAAGAAGCAAACAGAATAAATGTGGAACTCATTGAGAGAATACCGATTATTGGTGAACTAAGAGAAGGAAATGAAAAGCTAAAGCATGAGGTTAGAATTCAGCAACAACATAATGATATTATCAGAAAGGCTAAAGAAAGCAATAAAAGAATGGATGACTTTCTTGAAGGACAATGAAGAGTCATCAACAACAACGGTATAGGCTTTACCAAAAATGGAGAATCATCAAATCCAAAGAATGTCTACGAAAAATCCAAGACCAAGAAATCCAACATGCAAGCACTATGGAAAGATAGGGCACACATCAAATGCATGCAGAGGTAAAATGAAAAGTACTTCTAAATCTACATCTACATCTTCATTCATAGGATTCTGTTATAAATGTAACAAGAAAGGACATGAGGCTTATGAATGCAAGAGCAAGATAGAAAAGATGAAGAAGGAAACCTACATGGACAAATAATGTCCTACATGCAAGATGAATGGGCACACATCTGAGAATACTGGAAAAAGAAAAGGCAAGCATGGAAGCCAAAAGGTAAAGAAGTTCCTTATCAGCCAAAAAGAATTGGTAATCAATATGTATGGGATTACAACACTTGGACAAACTGTATAGCATGTGGTAGATATGGTCACATCACTACAAACTACATGAGAGCATTGACCAAAAGGTTTAGAGGTTGGTCAAACCCTGGAATGGCATTCTTACACTATCATAAAGTTGGTCATCTCAAGAAAGATTGCAAAGACAAATTGACAGAAACAAGCACATATCCCAATGGTAACACCATTGAAGATATCCAGAGGGCAAAAGACAAAATGTGGATAAAAGATTCAAGTAATGATAAAGCTAGACCAAGTAATTCAAATGGTAACACCCCATCCAATTGATCCGATGACACCACCAACCCCACTTGAGCTGAACAAGTAAGTATGGAACTGCACTATACACAGTTATAGTTTGCATCAGTTCCATTATATAAATTGATAACTAGTCAAAATTTGCATAAACCAAAGATGCATATTACTGTACTTGTTACCAATTTAAGAATGCCACACCATCAGTAAACACTTACCAAAGTCATTGGTGAACACAATAATAAGTTGTTTACACTTACCAAGAATTGTCGGTCCTCTAAGTAAAATCTAGTAAAATGCAAATATAACCTGATGACTGTCGGTAAGAAAGCAAGTTAAGAAGTGGTTGTGAAAGAACACCAAAATCCGTCGGTAAAATAAAAATTGTTAACAAATGAACAAAGCATCATGTCTTCACCTATGATGATTGGAAACATCCTCTCAACAAAACTTTTCTTCTCGTCCTGACGAGTTGTTGAGCATTTATTGCAAAGACTTAGGTCAAAAAAGTCTATAAATAGTCGATGGGACAACTTCATTTTTCACTAGCGATTTGAAGAGAAAGCAGAGCGACATCAAAGAGATTAAAGAGAAAAAAGAAAAAGAATCTACAGATTGATTCAACCCATAGAGAACAAATTCCTCATCACCATTGTGAATCAAAGTAAGTACCAAAGACACTAAAAGAATTTTGTCATTATTTTGTTGAGAAAGCCCTAATTTTGAAGAAAACCCTAAATACTTGAGAAACATTGGCAACCACATCAAGAACTACTAAGTTGAAGAATGAAAAGAAGAATGTGGTTAAACTAATCAAGAATAGCACTTGTGTTGAACCAAAGTACAAAATCTATCCAGAGATTGCATCGAATCCCGATGAAAATGATGCATTTTCAAAAATTTTGTCTAGGGTTTTGCTCATAAAAGATGTTAGGTCTTATATTCACTGCAAGATCATAGAGATAGGTGATCTAGAAATGGATGAATCTTTTAAGAATCTATGTGATGTCGAAGGAAAACTGAAAGAAGAAGATTTTAGCTCTTTTTCTTGCACCACAACCTTAAAATGACAGTATATTGATTATACTTGAATGCAAACTCCCTTTTTGACAAGAGAAAGGCTAATTGCTAAGGTATTTTATAACACTGGGGATACCTATTATCACCTCCTTCATTTTTGAGATCCAAAGACTCGGGAAGGTATTACCTATTGAAATATTGTTGATTCTTCAACCTATGTATTTGGTGGACTAATTCATTCAGTCGTTACTTACTTCAGACCTCAATGTAATAACTTGTAAAGTACCTTGGAGATTGCAATAATTAGTTTGAAATAGAGTACTACAAGCCAGGCTATGGTCTTAATAACATAAACCAATGAGACAAGGACTTTCATCCTTCTTCCTTTTACTTTAGGAGGGACAACCTAATGATTTACTCTTTAAGAAATCAACAAACTTCAACTATAATCACTATGAGTTACAATTGATTTTACACATATATTATGAAAGTAATTATTTTTGAATAGTATTGAATATTTGGATGATGATAGATTACCAAACAAGTTCCTAGACCAATGCCTATCCTTGGGCTTATAGAATCAATAAAAATCCACAAAAATATAAAAATAGAATATTGTAAGATGCCCCAAAACCTACATACAACTCAGATAAGATGCCTTGCAAACTATCCTATCACTTCTATAACATTGTATCAAATCCTTAGATATTGTTATGCTCCCTGAAACTACTCACAAAACTTAGCTCTTCCCTTGAAAGAAACTTGCAAGCAATTAGATAGCTCCCTTGTAACCAATATGCTTAAAATGCCTTATAGATTAAACATAAAAGATCATACACAATATACAAAGAGACAACAATAGTATAGAGTAAAGTTGCACTATATTTTATTCATGTATTTCTACTTCAGTACATAAAAAGCTTAAAAAGCTCAAAGACACAGACTGAGATTTAGAAAGTCTGGTTTGCCAATATATTTCATCTCTTTTAACTATTATAGTTTTGATCTATTTATAGGTCCTTAACCATCTTGGAATCCTTAAAGTTAGGATGCAAAAAGCATTGGATGGTTTAAGGAACCTAACCCTAAAAAGTATAGAAAAGATAAGAAATGAAAATGTATAAGCAGTGGGAAGACAAAAATAGGGGATGAGATCTGATCTTCTTTGTCTTCTTCTGGATTCTGGCACCTTTATCTAACAATGTTCAGGATAGCATCAAATATTTATACTAAGATCAAGAGACCACCATTTCAGGCTAACCTACACTTGTCTTTGATAATAACTAACCTCCCTGTGCTCAATGATCAGGTGCCAAGTGTTCCTCTTTACTCCTCATCCAAGATCTCCTCCTTTATTACCATAGGCTTTTTCTTCTTTGGTTTGGTCATCATATTCCAAGTTGTCACCTCCTCCTCTACAGGCCATTTAAAAATTTGTATACTCTGCAGTTGCCCCTGATGTCTCTCCCATCTAACATCAGTGATGTTTTTGACATGAATTAAAAACTTGTTTATGTCAGTTTCTGCCCTGAATGCCTCATCCAAAATCTTGTTAAATCCATCTAAATCCAGATCAAATTCCATAATAAATGCCTCATTGATTGGCATTTTGCTGTCAAACTCATTCCTCCAGGCCTCTAAGGCCTTAACCTGATCATCTTCTCCTTTCAAAGGAGGAACAAACCTATTAAAATATGGTGAGAATAGGCTTATTTTAGCCTCTATCTAATTGAATTTACCATTGAAGAAAGATAAAGAGACATTTACCTTTCTTATCTCATCCTCTACCTCTGTAAAAATCTCTAGTAAATATGACCTATGCTGCTACAAAGAGGCAAGTTTGTCAAACATTTGCACCATAGGAATAAGGGTTCAAAACTGAAATATACCCTGTTACCTCAGCATGTAATGTGGGTAATTTGTTATAAGCATTAAGGATGACATATGTTTTATCCTTTAGTATATCTATCCTATGCTGAAGAATGCTTCTTAATGCAGTAATGGCCACCTCATTATTCTTTTTGGCCACATCCTCTGTTTCAACCACTTCATTTGCTTCAACTTTTTCCTCTATTTCCAAAGGCTGCATTGTCAGCACATATACCACTTCAGGTTTCTCTTGTAATTGCTTTGTCATCTCTAGAATTACCATGTCCTTTTGATGTATCTTTATATGACATAATTACCTATCCTTTGCAAGGGCACTAGCCTCCTCAATCAAAATACCACACTTTTCAGACAACTATTTTGTCTTATCCTCATTCAAGTGTGCCCAATGTGTCATGATCTGGGAAATCTCAAGATCTCTAGTATTCTGTATTTTCCATACCATTTGATTCCCAACCATGCTCTCCTTAATATATACAAGTTGAGGCTT
The DNA here is from genome assembly GCA_018584345.1 of Thuja plicata. Taxonomy (NCBI): domain Eukaryota; kingdom Viridiplantae; phylum Streptophyta; class Pinopsida; order Cupressales; family Cupressaceae; genus Thuja; species Thuja plicata. Next base: position 3,896,609 of record MU226878.1, on the reverse strand, counting down.
CTAGTCTTTTGGACATAGATTCCACATGGCAAATGCTTGTGATTTTGAAATGTATCCAAACCCTTTAATCATGTCATCCATCTGGATCTCACTTGCCATCTTAAGATCTGGTTGTTTTCTGATTTGATCAATTATGAATGTTGAGGCTAAATCCTAGCCCTTAGCAAGCAAAATTCCACTATTTAAAACCATCTTTCTTGTCTCATCAAGAGAGACATCCTCACTGTCAGGGTCATAGGGTTACAGAGCTAGTAGAGCCTCATTTAGTACTGCCTCTTCACCATCTAACTTCAGCTATTCTCTAATTTTCTCCTTCTTATGCCATCTTAAGAAGTCTTTAAACTCATCAGTTTTTATAAAATTGTCATCACTCAAAAAGTGTTGTTGGTGAAGTATCCTTTCATCAATACATGCCCTAAGAGGTAATTCTATGTTCTCTTCCTCATCATGTTGTTGTCTCTTTCCTTTTCTAATTTCTTTTCTCAAATTGTGGTCATACAATCTATGACCAGGAATAAGAGCACCTGTCCTATCTCCTTTTTTCTCCTTTCTTGTATAAGAGGTTTGACCAGGGTCAACCTTTTGCCTCTTGGTGGTAGGCTCCACTATATCATCTGGTTGGGAAACCTCAGTCAGGTCTATGATATGCCCTTGTTCTCCCTGTATCTGAGTTGCCTCTACAACATTCTATTAGGGTTGATCAATTGGAGGTGGATGGGTATATTCTCCATCACTTTCACTTTCACATTCAGACTCTTTTTCCCCTTTCCTCACATCTAAAATCCTGTCTAATTGCTCACAAAGTGTGTAAAACTTATCAATCATTGCTTTGATTTTGTCAAAATAGGGTAGGTCAAGCTAAAAAAATCCAAATGATAATCCATTTCTCTTTCTTTTTTTTTCTTTAAATTCAGTAACTCCTGAATTATTTCTCTCCTGGTTCTTACCTCATCTTCATTAAGGATATTCCTTGTGGCATCCTCCTCCACACAAAAACCATGTACATTTGTGTTTGCTATGGTAGGAGTTAGGAGCTTCCTAGCTCCTACAATAAATCCTTCTAGGTCAATGTATATGTATAATGTTTCTCCCATCTTGTAGCTTTCCAAACATGTGCTCACTAAATTAATAGCACCGTTACCAATTGTAAATTGAAAAATTTTGAATTGCCTAGGGGTTAATGTCCCCTTCCTGTGTGGTGCAAAATGCTCATTATCTGTCAACAACAGCTGCCAAATGAACTCCATAGCTGCAACTCTGGATGACACATGATAAGGTAGGACATGAGGAGGATGTGTGCATCCATATACCCTAATCATAGTAAATTTCTCTTCTAAAAATAAATCTCCCCAATTGTGGTCACCTTCCCATTTATCAACATACTCACAAGGTCTTAGCAACTGCATCACCTTCACTAGGAGTCTAGTCTTGCTAATACCCATACTATGCATCAAGGGATATACAATCCAGTTCTCAAATCCAAAAAATTCACAATCTTTGGATGTATAATTCCATATCCTAATCCAAAATTGAATATGATTGGGCCGGTCCTAAAAAATCCTCTGAAGGTTTAAGTTGTTCACATTCATGATCCCATAATTGAAATGCAATAACAAATGCATCAAGATAGAATAATGTAAAAACCTAGGTTCCTTTTCCTTGGGATCTTTAACCCTCTTTTGCATAGCTACAAACCCCTTATGCATTTTTTCAATGATATACTGTATATAGTCATAACTAGTGCTAGAATGCACATCTTGCAAATCTAACACCATCATTAAAATTCCAAAATTTATCTTCTCAGCTCCTCCATCTATACCCAACACTCTACACAAAGCATAAGCAATGTACCTGATATAGAAATGCAAATATTTGAAATAGTAGGGTGTGGTTCCTGATATGAGGGTAATATGGTTTCTAACTTCCTTAAGAATATGTTTTTGCAATTGGTTTGTAGCAACCCCAGGCTGTAACCTATACCTTTCTTCTTACTCGATAATATTAATCTTGGTGGACATGGTACTATATAAACCAAAGGCTTGCATGAATGAATTCCTACTCAAAATCAATAATGCAGTACCATCATTCTTTTTAATTGTCCTAGACAAAGAGTCATAATGGTTTGCAACACCTAGAAACAAGTCTACATCTACATAGACATCAGGGACAATTAACCTAGCCAGACCACTAGTCCAAGGGTTTGATATGGGGATGGCTTTATCAAAATTATTATAAAAATAGTTGTATAGAGAAAAACCTGTAGAACTTGGTGTGCGGGCATCTCTGATTTCATAGTACTCATCTGTCAATAGGTTGGCATTTTCCCTCTTATTTTGTGTAGACCCGGGTAATAACTTCATAAATTCATCAGAGAAATTCCTCTTTCCTTTAGCATCATCATCTACTTCATCACTCTTCCCACTAGTAGAAGCCACAATGAATACTTTACTCATCTTGCTCTATTTTCACTTTCTCTTTTACCGATATTGAGACAAATATTCTCTTAGGACTCCTTACTCTTCTCTATGCACTGCTAATAATTCAAGAACCTTGAAAACTAGAGAATTACCCTGAAATTGATGAGTTTCTACTTTATGGACACAAAAAACCTAGAAATTGATCGCTCTGAAATTCTGGATGTATGATAAATGAAAATGAACCTGCAATCATCTCTTTATGCTAACCTTTCAAAGTACTTAGCTCATCATTGAAAAAACAATCAATTTCTCCTTCAAGTTAACATACTATGGAATTAATTGAAATCCTAGCCGTAGCTCATGAATGTTACAAGAAATAAAATTCATAGGAGTGCATTTTCAGAAAAAACCTTATAAAATTTTCACAGAATGACATGTCTTTACATGATTGGTTCTTCACCAGACATCTCAGCTACCCTTTTTATACAGTAATCAATCTCTTATATTTTCATTAGACGATGAATCTCTATGTTGTCATGTCAGCAACTGCTGCCTTTTATCACTTTTCATATTTAGTGACCATGCAACTGTGCATTATCTCTTTGTCACTGATCAAATCTCTTAACTCTTAATTCTTCTAGAGATCTAGTGACTATATGATTTTCTTCACTTAGCTTAACCGTGATTAACTTCTGGCGATCACGCAACTGAATGAATCCAAGTTGCTAGATCAAATGCCAAACCTAGAGTTTATTTTGAGACCCCGCGACCAAGGTTACTTTTCATCTTTTAAACTCTTATCGCTAAGTCTTTGAATATTTATTTTACTTTATGAGACCCCACGACCAACCTTAGACACCCAATCATTGATTAAAACTACCCTTTAATATTTATTTCAGAGACTACGTGACATAGCCCATGAAACCTTATCTTTTAATTTTAATTCGGAGACTATGCGACTAAAGAAAATCTCATTGTTGCGAGAAATTTTTACTCTTATGCAAATTTGATAGAGACTCAATGACTACCCTTGATCTTTTCCCATTCTACATCTGACGAATCCACTAAGTCGCTGGATATATTTTGAAAACCTTAAATCATTTGGAGACCATGCGACAACCATAAAATACATAACCTCACACCCTTTAGTCTCTTAATTGCCAAATGATTTTTTCCTTTTGGGAGACCACGTGACTAACCTTTGTTCTATTCACTGTAGACAAGTGTGTCATCCTAGCTGTTTGTCTCCAAATCGCTAAAGAAATGCTGAGTTAGCACTTTTAACTAGCGACTACCTGACCGCCATATATTTTATTCAACTTGTGGTTTGTCACCAAGTCTTAGAATCTTTTACTTAACTAACTTTTTAATTAGAGACTTAGCGACAAAAGCATTTAATTTGTCACTAACTATGTTATGATCTAGAGACCCCGTGATTGAGTTAATCACCAAGTCTCATGATAATTTGTTAACTCTGGGATATATTGCGTGACACCACAACTTAACTACTTATCTTCATATTTCCAAATGATGTATCTCTCCATTGGGAGACTTCACGACTAAAGGATTTTGCTAAGTCTCATAACTTATAAAGAATATTCTCTTTCCTTTTGAGACATCCCGACAATAGTTAATCGCCAAGTCTCATGACAAAAAGGAATATTCTTTTAGGATTAAGCGACTAAGCGACCATTGAAAAAGGCACATGACTTTTATAACTTAAGTTTCTCAAAAAGGTAATGCAAAAATAGAAACTCAAATGTCATTTTAGGGATTTTTTGCATTTTCACTTAGAAGACAGCTCAGGGTTTTGGTTTTTTCATTATTCATGTGGATTTTGACCTAAAAACATAGAATTTCCATAGGGAAACTTAAAAATGGACCAGACTTTCTAATTTGGGATAGAAATTGGCATGATGACAACAAATTTTTTGGTCAAACCAACAAAACCAGGAATACGACCAACAGTGGCTCTACCTGAGGATTGACTAAACACAGTTTATGGCAAAGAACCACAGAATCTCTGGTTGCAGACCTTACAAAAAATGAAGAAGACACCAACTAACCTAAAATAGAAGGGAAACTATTTACAGTATTTACATAAATGTAGGAAAGTATTCATAGTATGGTACATACTTACTTGTGCATGCACCTTGATTCTCAGTTGAAAAAGGGCTTCAAGAATTGCCCATGCACAAGAAACTCAAAATCTTCTCCATCCATGTTCTTCAATAAGTAAGAGTCTTTTCCAAAGTTATGTGAGACAATAAATTGTCCTAGCCATAAAGACTCAAATTTCTTGTGTTTTCCTTTATCTTCTACTCTTGCATTCCACTGGAGAACTAGGTCACTAGACTGGAATTTTCTCTTAGTAGCCCTTTTATCAAAAAGGTACTTCATCTTCTATTGCAACTTAATGTTTTTCTTTTGGCTATTTCTTCTTTCTTCATCCAACTCTATCAACTGAGTCATCCTATTCTGCATATTGTCAAAAACATTTAAATGTTCCTCTTGTATAAACTGATATATTGGTAATAAATTGTTGATGGACAATATTTCTTGTAGACCATACATCAGCTCAAATGGAGACTTACCAGTTTCTTTTTTAACTATTATTATGTCAACCCAAAGTGCTAGCTTCAACTTAGTATGTCATGTTCTTTTATTCTTTTCAAGAGTTCTTTTTAGTATTTTCAATATACTCTTATTACTAGACTCAGCTTTTCCATTGGCCTGTAGATGATATGGGGATGAATATGATATTGTAATCCCATATTTTTCATAGAAATCTGTCATTTCTTCTGATCTAAAACTCATGGCATTATCCATTACTAACTTAGTAGGTACACCAAATCTAGTTATAATATTCTCCATTAGAAATTCAGTGTCTACCCTGCTTGTTGCTTTATTTGTAGGGATAGCTTCAATCCACTTGGTAGAATAATCTGTGGCAACTAATATCCAACTGTGTCCTCCACTAGATTTCTCCTAGAATTCACCAATAAAATCAATTCCCCACATAGAAAAAGGAGCCTCAATACTTACTGGATTTAGCAACAGAGCACTTGAAAATTTCAGCATGTTTGAGAACCTTTGACAAGGCTCACATTTCCTAACATATTGATAGGTATTTTTGAATAAAGTGGGCCAATAGTACCCAACCCTTAAAATCTTGTGGGCAGTAGTTTTAGCAGAAAAATGACCTCCACATTCTCCTGCATGCATTTCACATAAAACTCTTTTAGCTTGGTATTTATCAAGACATAACAGTAATACACCATTCTTATCCTTCCAATACAAGTCATCTTGAATCAAAGTGCATTTTTGAGTTTGCAATCTTAGACATCTTTTCTGATTTTCTGACATATGATCATGACATTTGGTATTTTTGAGAAAAAACACAATATTAGTATAGAATGGTTGTCTCTCTATGCTTGTAGTAGTTTGATCATGTATATTTGTTTGATTTATCTATACTAGATCCAAGTTTTCTTCTATCATAAGATTTTCCAAACCCTTTCCTCTTATTAACTTTGTAATATGGATCTCAAGGTTAAATTCTTGAATTTTAGTGATCCATTTACACCTCTTACCAGTTACCTCTAACTATGTAAGGATATCTTTCACTGCTGAATGGGGAACATATGCTTGTATTTTAGCACAAACCAAGTATGGCCTAAAAGATTTCACAGCTTTTACCAAAGCATAGGCTTGCTTCTCCATTATTTCATAATTAAGTTCTGCAGCTTGTAAGGATTTTCTGTAAAAAGCTATTCGATGTTCAAATCCTTGTTCATCTTTATGTAGCAAAATAACAGCAATTGTATGAAAACATGCAAATGAAAACAAAGAGAAAGGCTTAGTATAATTAGGAGACTTCAAAACTGGAGCCTCTTGTACTACTTTTTTTATTTTCTCAAACGCCTATTAAGCTTCTTCATTCCAAACAAATTTGACATCTTTCTTTAACAACTTTACAATAGGTTTAACAATCTCTACAAAATTTGCTATGAATCTTCTGACAAAATTGATCTTTCCTATGAAAGATTGTACTCTTTTTAGGTTTTTTGGAGTAATCACCCTTTGAATTGCTTCCACTCTCTTAGGCTCTATTCTTACCCCTTCCCTAGACACTATATGTCCAAGCAACTTTCCCTCTTTTACTGCAAAATGACATTTCTTGGGATTCAATGAGACACCATATTCCAATGCCTTATTGAAAATATTACCCAAGTGATCACAGTGATCCAAAGCTTTCTTAGAATATGTAGTCAAATCATCCTGATAAATGACCATAAATAAATCAATGAATTCTTTAAAAGCAACATCCATGGCCCTTTGAAAAGTTGCCCCTGCATTTATTAGTCCAAATGGCATTCTAATATAAACATAGGTTCCCCATGGAGTGGTAAATGCAATTTTGTATTGTTTTGATTCTTTAACTAGGACTTGGTTATAACCTGAGAAACCATCCATCATAGACAGCAACTCACAACTAGTCACCTTGTGCAACATTGCTTCCATATTAGGAAAGGAATAATTATCTTTTAATGAAGCAATATTTAAATTTCTGAAATCCACACATAGTCTGATATCACCATTCTTCTTTCTGATTGGTACTAAATTTGACACCCAAGTTGAATGTCTGATTGGCTGGATTATCCCAGTGTCCTTTAGTTTCATCAATTCTTGTTGCATTTTAGGAGCCAACAAGGGGTTAACAGGCATTTGTTTTTTCCTAAATGGTTTCACATCTGACTTTAATGGGATTTCATGTTGAAAAAGGTCCTCTCTATATGCTTTCAAATCCTCATATGACCAAGCAAAGACATGTTTATATTTTCTCAACAATTTGATCAAATTTATCCTTATGTGAGAGTCTAAACCCTTTCCAATATAAACTATTTGAGGACTATTTTCTGATCCTAAATTTATTTCTTCCAAATCCTCAACCTTGGCATTGCTTAATTTTGATAAATCATTTTTTTGACTACTAAACAATGCTTCAAGCTCAACCAAACCCCTAGGAATCAAATTAGAACTTAACTGGACAACCTCAATTCCCAAAATGTAGTCTTTTCCATCATTGCTTTCTAGTAAAGTACTACAATCTATGCTTTGATTCTCATAATGGTCTAAACATTACATAAACCTCAGAATATCTTGATCATCTTGGAAAACTTGCCAGTTGTATATGTTGTCCGGAACAACTGGTCTTGTTTTGACTTCTAGTATTGACACCCCATGTAAGGTCAAATCATCATTTTTCAAAGCAATATTTGCTAAAAAATCAGCCATTATATTCTTTGACCTTTCCAACCAACTTATATCAAAGGCATCAAACATTTTAATTTGATCCCAAATAGCATACTTGTACATTTTCAATCTATAATTCTTTACTGCATATTTGGATCTAACTTGAGCTACTACCAATTCAGAATCACCATAAACCTTTAAACATTTTATACCATGTTTGATAGCAATTTCAAGTCCTAAAAACAAAGTCTCATATTCTACAGTATTATTTGTACATTGGAAGGCTAATAGAAATGAATACTTAAAAGTTGTACCTAATAGAGATACCAACAATACAACTGCCCCTGATCCTTCTTTAGAGAAAGCCCCATCAAAGTACATTTTCCATAATCCATCTCCTTGCATAATCAACTCTCTGTTCAGAGGGTCAACCTCTTCATGCTCATAATAAAGTTCATTTTTTTGCATCCCAAAATTCTCCATATCCATATCAATGCAACAATTAATGTTAGTGTCTTCAAATCTTTCTATCATGTGAGGAGTTCTACTCTCCCTTAAGACCTTAACATTTTCTCTAGCAATGTTAAAAGTAGCATATGATAAATCACTTTGTATAATACCTCCCATTAAAGTACTCCACTTTCTTGACAGCAACATGCCATAATGTGGTGGGATGTCAACCACAAGAACATTCATAGTCATTACTACATCAGGGAAGACTACTAATTTATAAGGCATAGCCTTAATGGTACCAATCACAGGGACCTCTCTAGAGTCCATAGCTTGACATCTCCCATGAGGAGTATCAACTTGTAATCCCATTAACCTCATGATTTTCACTGGCATAATAGTATTAGATGCTCCTGAATTAATCATACATTTTTTTAGCATTTTTCTATTATTTATCAATGAAAGAAAAAATGGGTAAACAACTTTTGGGGAAGAAGTTGTATTCAAGAAAATTTGAGTAATCTCTGATGTTAACACCTCAACTTCCTTCCCTTTGTTAATTGGTTTCTTGCCACATTCTCTGGACTTTGAACCTTTATTATGGGCACTCTATTCAATAATGACATTATCTTTTTCCTTGTGTTCTTTAATTCTCATCATCTCTAGAAATGCCACTTTAACTGTCATTTGGGACAAACATTGACCCATATCTACTGGAGTATATTTCACATTTGAATATTTTGATTTATCAATAGTGATATCACTTTCCTCAACGTGTTCATTCAGAGCTGGTTCTTTTAACTTTTTGCTTTCCATCTTTTGAACAAGAGTATTTTTTTCTTGCCTTTTCAATTCTCCTTCTTCTACAACATTTGGTTCAAGGGCTTTTGTAATGATTTTGACCTTATGTTTATTTATATTTTCACCAGGTCCTTCCTTTTTTTGCACATACTTAGTGTATATCTTATTCTCTTTTATAAAAACACCTGATGGCTGACTACCAGTACTACCTACTACCCTGTTTCTCAAATGGTAGTTACTTCTATCCTTATTCACTAAATCTGCAGTAATCCTAGCTTTCTCTTCATCTAAAGCTTTTCTAATAAGTGGAACATCTTGATTGTCTTGAGCATAACATCTTATATGGTCATTAGTTTCCTCTGCTTCACTATCAGACAAAATCTGTTGATGATGATTTTCTACCCTTCTTTGTGAACTACAAGAATCATGATTTTCATTTTCACTGTCCGAATCTATATCATGACATGAATAAGTATTTGTCATACTATGATCACATTTTTCACCCTCATCATTTCTCTGCTCTTCACTTACTCTCAAGTCTAAGGAAAAAACACAAAAATCAGGGTTATGTGGGGCTTCACAAGCCTCACACCAATGATCATCATTGCAAAAATGGACAACATTTTTATGTAGAGAGTCTGGAGTTCTGTTATCTATCTTCTCTTTTCTAGGTAGAATAGTAGGCTTCCCATCCTTAAAATGAGTTCCATAAGGATGGTTTTTCATTCTATTTTGAGGATTGTATGTAGTATTATAAGAAGGCCTATTGTTCTGAGGAGCCCTATATTCCTTATACTCTGGTTCTTTTAAGTTACTCCTACTAAACCTTGAGTCATCTCTCCTATTCAACTTGCCAGATACTCTTCTATTCATTTCAATATTCACTGCTATCTTATAAGCATTAGTAAGAGTTCTAGGGTTTTTATCCCTAAGAGCATATCCCATTTTAGAATCAAAGGCATTCAAATAAGTTGCTAGACATACCTCTTCATCCAGCCTTATCTTCTGAAATAGCTTATGCATAGCTCTTTGAAATATTTTATTAAACTCTGTGACCTCTTCATTGTAATTCTTTTTGATATTGTTGAACTCATTTAACAAAAAGCCTTTATTTTTTTTATCTCCATACTGATCCTTAAATAATTCAATCAACTCATCCATAGAAACAACAGATCCATTAGAAAGGATCCTAAACCATTCTCTTACATCTTCTACCAAAGACTAAACAAATAATTTCATTAACACATCCTCATGAGTGATATTTAAATCATCAACAAAATCAATGAACTTTCTTAAATGTGTTTCACAATAAATAACATTGTTACCTGCAAACTTTGGGAGCTTTTCTCCTATATCACCCACATCTTTAGGGAAAGCATTAGGATATCCAAGGATACCAATAAAGTTAAATTGTTTATACCTTTCAGTATGCAATGGTTTCCTTTAAAAACTATCATTCTCTTTAAAAGTAGTAGATTTTTCTTTAGAAGCAGTAATACTCTCTGGCCCAGCATGAGAATACTTTGAAGACCACAAAAAATCTATTTTCTTCTTCATTTCAACTGTTGTAGCTTCCATTTGTGCCTTTTCTAACATTTTCTCCATGGTTTCTTTTTCAGTTCTCAATTTCTCCTAATCAACATCCAATTTGGACATTTGCTCTATTAAAAGCTTATGAAACTTAGGTTCTTGATTTTTGTATTCATTCATCATTTTCTTACCTTTATCCTTCTGTGAACTAGAAGCCTTATGAGTGAGTGGTATTTCTTGGTCCTTTTGAGACCTCTTTGTATCTTTCATATTTTGATGTCTTCAAGATCTTCTTTTGCTCTTATCAACATCCTTATGCTCATGTTTTTTCTTTCTCATTTCTCTTTCCCTTTTCATTTGTTGAACAAGGGCAAGCTATTTCATGATGAATTTTTCCTCATTTGCTAGCTCATCAGAGGGAGTATCTCCAGAATCTAAACTATATGTACTTGTCTCTTCTCTCTCATTAGTAGTAGAAGTGACTATAGGTGTTTCTAATACCCTTTCTGTAGCTTCTTCATATTCTGAAGTATTTCCATCATGAGAATGTTGATTGTTATTCATGTCTCTCCTAACATTACCCTCTTTACCTCTTGGAGGGGTTTCATCCATACTAACTTGGTTCCTCTTTTTCCTCCAAGGAATTTCCATCCTTGAGGATGATGGGATTCCACCATATAAAACCTCCTCAGGATCATTTCTCATTCTTGACCTATTATTCATTTTGAGAGATATTTACTAAATTTACACTAATCTTAGAGATTTTATTTAGAGTTTCCACCCAATAACTTGGAATGAATGAATACTTATCAAAAGATAATTTTGACAACTACGACTGGTATGATTTGGTAAGAGACTTCTGAATACTCGGACAAGACTTCTATAATCTTTGTCCCCAACGAAGTCGCCAATTTGTTAGGTCTTTTTCTTGCACCACAACCTTAAAATTATAGTAAACTAATTATACTTGAATGAAAACTCCCTTTTTGACAAGAGAAAGGCTAATTGCTGAGGTATTTGATAACACTGGGGATACCTATTATCACCTCCTTCATTTTTGAGTTCCATAGACTCAGGCAGGTATTACCTATTGAAAGATTGTTGATTCTTCAGCCTATGTATTTGGTGGACTAATTCATTCACTGGTTACTTACTTCAAACCTCACTATAATAAATTTTAAAGTACCTTTGAGATTGCAATAATTAGTTTGAAATAGAGTACTATAAGCCAGGCTATGGTCTTAATAACATAAACCAATGAGACAAGGACTTTCATCCTTCTTCCTTTTACTTTAGGAGGGGCAACCTAATGATTTACTCTTTAAGAAATCAACAAACTTCAACTGTAATCACTATGAGTTACAATTGATTTTACACATATATTATGAAAGTAATTAATTTTGAATAGTATTGAATATTTGGATGATGATAGATTACCAAAAAAGCTCCTAGACCAGTGCCTGTCCTTGGGATTATAGAATCAATAAAAATCCATAGAAATATAAAAATAGAATACTGTAAGATGCCTTACAACCTACATACAACTCAGATAAGATGCCTTGCAAACTATCTTGTCACTTCTATAACATTGTATCAAATCCTTAGATATTGTTATGCTCCATGAAACTACTCACAAAACTTAGTTCTTCCCTTGAAAGAAACTTGCAAGCAATTAGATAGCTACCTTGTAACCAATATGCTTAAAATGCCTTACAGATTAAACATAAAAGAGCATACACAATAAATAAAGAGACAACAATAGTATAGAGTAAAGCTACACTATATTTTATTCATATATTTCTGCTTCAGTACATAAAAAGCTTAAAAATCTCAAAGACATAGACTGAGATTTAGAAAGTCTGGTTTGCCAATATATTTCATCTCTTTTAACTATTACAATTTTGATCTATTTATAGGTCCTTAACCATCTTGGAATCCTTAAAGTTAGGATGCAACAAGATTTGGATGGTTTAAGGAACCTAACCCTAAAAAGTATAGAAAAGAAAAGAAATGAGAATGTATAAGCGGTGGGAAGACAAAAATAGGGGATGAGATTTGATCTTCTTTGTCTTCTTCTGGATTCAGGCGCCTTTGTCTGACAATGTTCAGGATAGCATCAAATATTTATACTGAGATCAAGTGACCACCATTTCAGGCCAAACTACACTTGTCTTTGATAATAACTAACCTCCCTGTGCTCAATGATCAGGTGCCAAGTGTTCCTCTTTACTCCTCATCTAGGATCTCCTCCTTTATTACTGCAGTATTTTTCTTCTTTGGTTTGGTCATCATATCCCAACCTGTCACCTCCTCCTCTATAGGCCATTTAAAACTCTGTATACTCTGTAGTTTCCCCTTCTGTCTCTCCCATCTGACATCAGTGATGTTTTTTACATCAATTAAAAACTTCTTTATGTCATTTTCTGTCCTGAATGCCTCAACCAAAATCTTGTTATATCCATCTAAATCCAGATTAGATTCTATAATAAATGCCTCATTTCTTGGTATTTTGCTGTCAAAATCATTCCTCCAGGCCTTAACCTGATCATCTTATCCTTTCAAAGGAGGAACAAACCTATTAAAATATGTTGAGAATAGGCTTATTTTAGCCTCTATCTGATTGAGTTTACCCTTGAAGAAAGATAAAGAGACATTTACCTTTTTTATCTCATCCTCTACCTCTGTAACAATCTTTGGTAAATTTGACCTATGCTACTACAAAGAGGCAAGTTTCTCAAACATTTGCACCCTAGGATACCAAGTGACAAAATAAGGGTTCAAAACTGAAATATACCCTGTTACCTCAGCATGTAATGTGGGTAATTTGTTATAATCATTAAGGATGTCATCTATTTTATCCTTTAGTATATCTGTCCTATGCTAAAGAATGCTTCTTAATGCATTAATGGCCACCTCATTATTCTTTTTGGCCACATCCTTTGTTTCAACCACTTCCTTTACTTCAGCTTTTTCCTATATTTGCAAACATTGTACTGTGGGCACATATACCACTTAGGGTTTCTCTTGTAATTGCTTTTTCATCTCTATAATTACCATGTCCTATTGCTGTATCTTTATATGACATAATTTCCTATCCTTTGCTAGGGCACTAGCCTCCTCAATCAAAATACCACACTTTTCAGACAACTGTTTTGTCTTATCTTCATTCAAGTGTGCCCAATGTGTCATGATCTGGGAAATCTCAAGATCTCCAGTATTTTGTATTGTCCATACCATTTGATTTCTAACCATGCTCTCCTGAATATTTACAACTTGAGGCTTTTGGTCTTTTGGACATAGATTCCACATGGAAAATGCTTGTGATTTTGGATTGTATCCAAACCCTTTAATCATGTCGCCCATCTGGATCTCATTTTTCATCTTAAGATATGGTTGTTTTCTAATTTTATCAATTATGAATGCTGAGGCTAAATCCCAGCCCTCAGTAAGAAAAATTCCACTATTTAAAATCATCTTTCTTGCCTCATCAGGAGAGACATCCTCACTGACAGGGTCATAGGTTTGCAGAGCTAGTAGAGACTCATTTTTCACTTCCTCTTCACCATCTAACTTTACTTGTTCTCTAATTTGCTCATTCTTATGCCATCTTAAGAAGTCTTTAAAATCATTATTTTTTATAAAATTGTCATCACTCAAAAATTATTGTTGGTGAAGTAGCCTTTCATCAATACATGCCCTAAGAGGCAATTCTATGTTCTCTTCTTCATCATGTTGTTGCCTCTTTCCTTTTCTAATTTATTTTCTGATAGGGAGAAATCTTGATACCTCCTTGAGTTTGTTTTAAACTCTTCCTATGCCTCTAATAGGACCCCTAGGGCTTCCTCAATCCATCCTTCTTACTGGAAAGATTTCAATCCTTTCTCCAACCAAGAATTCTCTCTATCTTGTCAAAGTCACCATTCTTGTGTTCTACAAGAACTCCTCAAAACTACATCTACCAAACCCTAACCATGAAATGGAGTTGTAGGAGATCAAGGGCTTCATGTCACTATTTCTTGATCCCAATTTATGGTCTCAACTTATCAGGATTGGTCTTGTACCAATCGAGTTCAAAATTCCTATTATTTTGGGCTTGTAGCCTTTTTGCACAATTAGGCCTCCTAGTTTTTAGGAAACCTCAAAAACAGAAAAAATCTCTCAAAGAAAATCCTGATCTTTTGTGGTATTCTTTAATTAAGGAAAAAACCCACAAGGATTTTCTAGGCCACTTATTCTAAAACTGTCCGTACACCATGTTTCCAGAATATGGCACATTTCTTGTGTTTAGACCAGTTTTGGGTCTTTGGGGTCAAAACTTGGCAAAATGAGATCATGGGAACTCCTCCATAGTTATGAGTACCTGCACAACATATCTCAACACATCCATGGCCTTCTTGTCTCATGAGAACACCCCCTGCAACTTTTAAACTCGTTGCCACTTTCTTTCTCTAACCGGGCTATCAATTTAGCTCGCCTAGGGCAAGTGTTTAAAAATGCATGCCAGCACTTTTAGATCTCCTCCTTCCATATTTTGGTAGCTCCATGGACCTATTCTCCATTCCTAGGTGTCTGTATAGAACCAATGGTGGGAAGTGGAGTTAGGTCCACATCTTGCTCCTTGCTCCAAAACAAGATAGCGAACAGTCCAAAACTAAAGAATTTACAAACAACAAAGCAAAAACACCTAAAAATCAAACTAGATATTGAAATATATTGTAAACATGTCCAATATTGGTATCCAATAGTCATATTTTCAATTTCAATCCATTTAATGCAAAGAAAACACAAAAATGCTTCAAATCTGTTGTCACTTCATTCAAAACTCTTGGCTCCCAATACTAGTCCGTACAAAATGAACTTCCTCTTTCACAATTAGTGTTTTTCCACCTTAAATATGTTGGATCCCCATGTGCCAACCCTTCTATGGGTTTAAAAACTCTTAAAACCTCAAAATCCTCTAGACAACAAAATGTTGTTAGCAACTTTGAAAAGTTGCTAATGTTGCATAGCAACATTTTACATCTTTTAGCCAATCACACTTTTTAAGTGTTTTTTTCCACCAATCTACCTTAGCTAGCTTTAGCTAGACTACCTAGGGTATCCATGGACCCTAAGTACCACCATGACATCACTCTACCCATTGATGACATCATCAAGGACAATCCAATAAATAAGAGCCAAAAAGAGTTAATCTACCCAAAATGAAGCATAAAATGAAACTTATCTAAACTACTCTCAGTCAACATGACCTTATATAATTAAATTTCCCTACTAGAGGGTCTTACACACACTAGCACACCAAAATGACAAGAGACTACCATATTTGTTTGGCATCTCTAGGGTGGTCCTGCACCATACTACCAAGGTTAAGAACTTATGTCACCTCTGGGGATAGGAGCTAAGGATCAATTCCCTACTTCTTAAAGTCACTCTCATCCACCCAAGTAGCCTTAGCCTCTGACATGTCTACCCACTGAATGAGATGTTCCATATAGGTGCACTTCCTAGTCTTTTTCTTCACCCGAGAGTCTAAAATCTTCACTGCCCTTGGTGTTGTTGTAGGGGTAAGCTAAACATCTGCTGCTATGTCCTTACCATCAGACTGTACCTCTGTATCTACTGGTGTAGGTCCCTTATACTGGACTAAATCTTACACATTGAAAACATGAGAGATTGCCAAATATGTTGGCAAGTCAAGTTTATGGGCATTTTTCCCATACTTTGCAAGAATCTTGCAAAGACCAATCCTCCTCATCTGCAGCTTTGTGGGGACTCCCTTCTACAATCTATACTTTTTAAGATGAACCATCACAAGGTCACCCACAAAAAATTGAAGATCTTTCCTTCTTTCATCAACCTTGGCTTTTAACTTCTGTGTAGCCTCTTGGAGCTGCTTCTTTACTTGCGCATGAACCTCCTTCATGGATTGAGCAAAATCATCTGCATAGGCACTCCTTCCTTCTGCATTTTCCAAGTTCCTTTACTCAAAAATACCTCTAGGGTGCAGCCCATAAACTACTTCAAAGGGGCTTTTACCTGTTCTCCTATTTACACTGTCATTGTAGGCATATTCAGCCTGTGGTAACATCTGATCCCACATCACTCCATACTCCTTTGTCAAGCACTTAAGGAGATTTCCCAACACTCTATTGATCACTTCAGTCTAACCATCAGTTTGGGGATGGTAGGCTGACCCAAATGACAAATTGGTTCCCAATCTTGCCCACAAGGTCTTCCAAAAATGACCCATGAACTTTACATCTCTGTCAGATACTATGCTGATAGGTAAGCCATGAATCTTTACCACTTCTTTAAAAAAAAAAGAGCAATGTGACTGGCATCATGAGTGGTTTTGCAAGTGATGAAATGACTCATCTTGCTAAATCTATCTACCACTACAAATATGCTATCTAAACCAGTCTTGGTTCTACGAAACCCAACAACAAAATCCATACTAATGCATTCCCAAGGCCTATTAGGAATGGGTAAGGGTTGATACAAACCTGCATTTGATGTTATTCCCTTGGCTTTTTGGCAAACCAAACACTGCTCCACATACTTCCTGATGTCCTTTTGCATCCTAGGCCAATAGTAAAACCTTTGCACTAGTTCTAATGTCTTATTTAGGCCAAAATGCCCACTTAAGCTGCCATTATGCTTTTCTTGGATTACATTTTCCCTCATAGATCCCTTAGGGATACATATCTGCCCTTCTCTAAACAAGAGGTCATTCTGAATTGTATAGTCAGAAAATTGACTATGGAAATGGTTCTTGAAGTCTTTACATACCTTGTATGCTTCTGAGAAGTCCTCATCACCTTCATAAAGCTCCTTGAAGCTTTTTATGCCTATAGTTTGCAGCTGTACTTCTTGGACTATCAAGAGTCTCATACTCAAAGCATCAGCCACTTTATTCATCTACCCTTTCTTGTGTTTGATAGTGAAGGTATAGGCCTGCAAATATTCCATCCACTTGAGGTGTTTGTTGCTCAACTTCTCCTATGAATTGATGAAACTCAAAGCTTTGTTATCAGTATAAACTACAAATTCCTTAGGCAACAAATAGTGCCTCCATTTCCTCAAGGCTTGCACCAATGCATATAACTCTAGGTCATAAGAAGAGTACCTCTTCTTGGCCTCATTCAACTTTTCACTGTAAAAGGCCACTGGTCTATTCTCTTGGTTCAAAACTGCCCCAACAGCTATACCACTTGCATCACATTCAAGGG
>MU226878.1:3862171-3878140 GCA_018584345.1 Thuja plicata | reverse complement strand
TGCACATGGACTAATGCTTTGCCTAATAAGACCTTGGTCCAAAAGTTCTTGGACTTGTTTTTCTATCTCCTTGTTTTGATCAGGAGTCACCTTGTATGCTTCCTTGTTTGGTAGAGATGCTCCGGGTATGAAGTAAATCTAATGACTTATGTCTCTTGGAGGTGGTAACATTGTTGGTGTCCCATCACTAACTATGTCTTTGACCTCCTCCAATAACTCTTGCACTTCACTTGGAAATGGTGGTTGTTCCACCTTCTTCTCTTCACTAGGCTTAAGCATGATAGCATAGTGTAAACATTCTCCACTCTTTACTGTCTAAAAATACTATTTACCTCCCTACAATAAGACATTAGTCTTAGCTGATGTAGACCCCTCTTCATCCACAAGTGACTGAATTTTATAGGTGACCCCATCCTTGTTGAAAGAATAGGAATTTTTCTCTCCATCATGAATAGTCTTCCTATCAAACTGTCATGGACTACCTAAGAGTAGGTGGCATGCATCCATTGGGAGTACATCACACAATATTCTATCCATATACTTCCCTATTGAAAAATTCACCCATGCTTACTCATTAACAAGAACATGCTGACCCTTGTTTAACCATGTAACTCGGTAAGGGTTTGTGTGAAGTATTTTTGTCAGTCCCAACTTGCTGACTGCCTCCTCTGAGATAATATTATTAGTAGACCCTGAGTCTATAATCATCTTGCACACTTTCCCGTGAATCTTTCACTTTACCCTAAATAGTGCCCTCCTTTGCTTGGCTTCTTCTTTGACCAGTTCTTTAATGAGTATTCTCCTAATCATGAGATTCTCCCCACTTTCTGAGTCAAGGTTGATTTTAGTGCCTTTACCACTCTTATTGTCCTCTTGTGCAATGTAATTCACTCTTTTATCACCATGTGATCTTGAAGCTTTCTATGGGCATCTATAGGCTGGATGGCCTATTTGGTTGCAATGAAAACACTTCATGTTTGCAAAGTGTGAGGCTCTGCCTGAACCTCCAAATCTGCCTCTTCCACCACCTTGGAATCCTCTTCCTCTATTCATGCTGCCTCTACGACTAGACTCATTGACTATCTCAGTCAATTTAGCTTCACCTTGAGACCTATAATCACTGCCTCTACCTGCAAAACTACCTACAAAGCTGCCTCTTCCTCTATTTTCTTTGCCTCTACCTCTTCCTCTTGAGTTCTGATCATGCTTCCTCTTGCTCTTCTCGTCTATCTTAAGAGCCATTTGATAGCATTGTCTCACACTTGTCAAAGTAGCAAGACTCATTTCCTCTTGTATGGACCACTTGAGCCCATTTTGATATCTGGCCAATCTAATGCTTTCATCCTCCACTATCTTAGACCTTAAGCATAACTTCTAAAACTCCTCTGTATATGCTTGGACTTTAAGGTCTTTTTGTCTGAGATTTTGTCTCTTTCTATGCATTTGAACTTCATAGTCATCCAGGAGATAAGTTTGTTTCAACTTTGTTAACATGCCTTTCCATGACACAATAGGACTCTTGCCCTCTTTCTCCCTTTCATTCTGAACAAATTTCCACCAGGTAAGTGCTGGTCCTTTTAATCTAGACTTAGCCACCTTGAGTTTTTGAGCATCATTCACCCCATCACATTCAAAATGATTCTCAAGGCTGTCTATCCAATCTAAAACCAAATCAGCATCCATTTGTCCATTAAACAATGGCACACCCTCCAAGGCTTTACCACTCAAGGCTTTGAGTGCCTTCAAGAAGGGTTCCTCAGGTAAGACCAGATCAAGGGTAGGTGTTTCTTCCTCTAAGTCCCACTCCTTCCCCTTAGCTTCTCTTTCCTCTTTTTGGTCTACCTTGTCCTTTACACTATCTTCCTTAGCTCTGACTTCATCCAAGAGTTGCTCCATTTGAGCCAATCTCTCTCTCAGCAACCTGTTATCCTCTTCTTGTTCTTCAAATTTCTTATCCAATTCAACATTGGTCACCATCCTACTAGATGCACTAGATTCCTCACTTGATTCTTTGGTCTACAACATCCACTGGCTGCACTACTTCTTCTTTTCCCAAATCTTGAACTTGGGCTATGATACCACTCTGATAGGGAGAACTCTTGATACCTCCTTGAGATTGTTTTAAACTCTTCCTAGGCCTCTACTATGACCCCTAAGGCTTCCTCAATCCACCCTTCTTATTGGAAATATTTCAATCCTTCCTCCAACCAAGAATTCTCTCTATCTTGTCAAAGTCACCATTCTTGTGCTCTACAAGAACTCCTCAAAACTACATCTACCAAGCCCTAACCATGAAATGGATTTGTAGGAGCTCAAGGGCTTCATGTCACTATTTCTTGATCCCAATTTATGGTCTCAACTTATCAGGATTGGTCTTGTACCAATCAAGTTCCAAATTCCTATTATTTTGGGCTTGTAGCCTTTTTGCACAATTAGGCCTCCTAGTTTTTAGGAAACCTCAAAAATAGAAAAAATCTCTCAAAGAACACCCTAATATTTTGTGGTATTATTTAAGTAAGGCAAAAACCCACAAGGATTTTCTAGGCCACTTAGTCTGAAACTGTCTGTACACCCTGTTTCCAGAATATGGCACATTTCTTGTGTTTAGACCAGTTTTGGGTCTTTGGGGTCAAAACTTGGAAAAATGAGATCATGGGAACTCCTCCATAGTTATGAGTACCTACACAACATATCTCAACACATACATGGCATTCTTGGCTCATTAGAACACCCCCTTCAACTTTTAAACTTGTTTTCACTTGCTTTCTCTAACTGGGCTATAAATTTAGCTCGCCTAGGGCAAGTGTTTAAAAATGCATGCCAGCACTTTTATAGCTCCTCCTTCCATATTTTGGTAGCTCCATGGATCTATTCTCCATTCCTAGGTGGCCGTATAGAACCAATGGTGGGAAGTGGAGTTAGGTCCACATCTTGCTCCTTGCTCCAAAACAGGACAGCAAATAGTCCAAAACTAAAGAATTTACAAACAACAAAGAAAAAACACCTACAAATCAAACTAGATACTGAAAGAGCTTGTAAAAATGTCCAATAATGGTATCCAATAGTCACAGTTTCAATTTCAATCCATTCAATGCAAAGAAAACACAAAAATGCTTCAAATTTGTTGTCACTTCATTCAAAACTCTTGGCTCCCAATACCAGTTTGTACAAAATGAACTTCCTCATTCACAATTAGGGTTTTTCCACCTTAAATATGTTAGATCCCCATGTGCCAACCCTTCTATGGGTTTAAAAACTCTTAAAACCTCAAAATCCTCTAGAAAACAAAATGTTGTCAGCAACTTTGAAAAGTTGCTAATGTTGCATAGCAACATTTTACATCTTTTAGCCAATCACACTTTTTAAGTGTTTTTTTCCACCAATCTACCTTAGCTAACTTTAGCTAGACTACCTAGGGTATCCATGGACCCTAAGTACCACCATGACATCACTCTACCCATTGATGAAATCATCAAGGACAATCCAATAAACAAGAGCAAAAAAGAGTTAATCTACCCAAAATGAAGCATAAAATGAAACTTATCTAAACTACTCTTGGTCAAAATGACCTTATATAATTAAATTTCCCTACTAGAGGGTCTTACACACACTAGCATACCAAAATGACAAGAGACTACCATATTTGTTTGGCATCTCCAGGATGCTCCTGCACCATTTTCTCAAATTGTGGCCATACAATCTATGACCAGGAATAAGAGCACTTGTCTTATCTCCTTTTTTCTCCTTTCTTGTATAAGAGGTTTGACCAGGGTCAACCTTTTGCCTCTTGGTGGTAGGATCCTCTATATCATCTAGTTGGGAAACCTCAGTCAGGTCTATGATATGCCCTTGTTCTCCCTATATCTGAGCTACCTCTGCAACATTCTGTTGGGGTTGATCAATTGGCGGTGGATGGGCATATTCTCCATCACTTTCACTTTCATATTCAGACTCTTTTCCCCCTTTCTTCACAGCTAAAACCCTATCTAATTGCTCAAATAGTGTGTAAAAGTTATCAATCATAGCTTTGATTTTGTCAAAATAGGGTAGGTTAGGGTAAAAACCTCCAAATGATAATCCATTTCTCTTTATTCGTTTCTCCAAATTTAGTAACTCCTGAATTCTTTCTCTTCTAGTTCTTACCTCATCTTCATCAAGGATATTCCTTGTGGCATCCTACTCGACACAAACACCATGTACATTTGTGTTTGGTATGGTAGGAGTTAGGAGCTTCCTAGCTCCTATAATAAATCCTTCTGGGTCAATGTATCTGTATAATGTTGCTCCCATCTTGCAGCTTTCCAACCATGTGCTCACTAAATCAATAGCACCCTTACCAATTGTAAACAAAAAAAATTTTAATTGCCTAGTAGTTAATGTCCCCTTCCTGTGTGGTGCAAAATGCTCATTATCTATCAACAACAGTTGCCAAATGAAATCCATAGTTGCAACTCTGGATGTCACATGATAAGGTAGGAAATGAGGAGGATGCGTGCATCCATATACCCTAATCATAGTAAAGTTCTCTTCTAAAAAGAAATCTCCCTAGTTGTGGTCACCTTCCCATTTACCAACATACTCACAAGGTCTCAGCAACTGCATCACCTTCACTGGGAGTCTATTCTTGCTAATACCCATACTCTGCATCAAGGGATATATAATCTAGTTCTCAAATCCACAAAAGTCACAATCTTTGAATGTATAATTCCATATCCCAATCCAAAATTGAATAGGATTGGGCCAGTCCTGAAAAATCCTCTGAGGGTTTAAGTTGTTCACATTCATGATCCCATAATTGAAATGCAACAACAAATGCATCAGAATAGAATAATGTAAAAACCTAGGTTCCTTTTCCTTGGGATCTTTACCCCTCTTCTACACAGCTACAAACCCCTTATGCATTTTGTCAATGATATACTATATATAGTCATAACTAGTGCTAGAATGCACATCTTGCAAATCTAACACCATCATTAAAATTCCAGAATTTATCTTCTTAGCTCCTCCATCTATACCCAACACTCTACACAAAGCATAAGCAATGTACTTGATATAGAAATGTAAATCTTTGAAATAGTACGGTGTGGTTCCTGATATGGGGGTAATATAGTTTCTAACTTCCTTAGGAATATGTTTTTGCAATTGGTTTGTAGCAACCCCAGGCTGTAACCTATACCTTTCTTCTTGCTTGGTAATATTAATCTTGGTGCACATGGTACTATATAAACCAAAGGCTTGCATGAATGAATTCCTACTCAGAATCAACAATGCAGTACCATCATTCTTTTTAATTGTCCTAGACAAAGAGTCATAATGGTTTGCAACACCTAGAAACAAGTCTACATCTACATAGACATCAAGGAAAATTAACCTAGCCAGACCACTAGTCCAAGTGTTTGATATGGGGATGGCTTTATCAGAATTATTATAAAAATAGTTGTATAGAGAAAAACTTGTAGAACCTAGAGTGCGGGCATCTCTGATTTCACAGTACTCATGTATCAATAGGTTGGCATTTTCCCTCTTATTCTGTGTAGACCCAGGTAATAACTTCAAAAATTCATCAAAGAAATTCCTCTTTCCTTTAGCATCATCATCTAGTTCATCACTCTTCCCACTGGTCGAAGCCACACTAACTGCTTTACTCATCTTTCTCTATTTTCACTTTCTCTTTTATCAATATTGAGACAAATATTCTCTTAGGAGTCCCTACTCTTCTCTGTGCACTGCTAATAATTCAAGAACCTTGAAAACTGGAGAATTACCCTGAAATTGATTAGTTTCTACTTTATGGACATAGAAAACCTAGCAATTGATTTCTCTAAAATTCTGGATGTACGATAAATGAAAATGAACCTGTGATCATCTCTTTATGGTAACCTTTCAAAGTACTTATCTCATCATTGAAGAAACAATCAATTTCGCCTTCAAGTTAACATGATGTAGAATTAATTGAAATCCTAGCCATAGCTCATGAATGTGACAGGAAATCAAATTCATATGAGCGCATTTTCAGAAAATCCCTTATAAAATTTGCACACAATGACATGTCTTTAGATGATTGGTTCTTCACCAAACATCTCAGCTGCCCTTTTCATATAGTAATTAATCTCTTGGATTTTCATTGGATGATGAATCTCTATGTTGTCATGTTAGCAACTGCCGCCTTTTATTACTTTTCATATTTAACGACCATGCGACTGTGCATTATCTCTTTGTCACTGATAAAATCTCTTAATTCTCAATTCTTCTGGAGATCCAGTGACTGTATGATTTTCTTCACTTAACTTAACCATGATTAACTTCTGGCGATCACGCGACTAAATAAATCCAGGTCAGTAGATCAAATGCCAAAATGAGAGTTTATTCAGAGACCCCATGACCAAGGTTACTTTTCATCTTTTAAACTCTTATCGCTAAGTCTCTGAATGTTTATTTTACTTTACGAGACCCCACGACCAACCTTAGTCACCCAATCACTGATTAAAACTACTTTTTAATATTTATTTTTGAGACTACATGACATAGCCCATTAAACCTTATCTTTTAATTTTAATTCAGAGACTATGCGACTAAAGAAAATCTCATTGTCGCGAGAACTTTTTACTCTTATGCAAATTTGATAGAGACTCAGTGACTACTGTTGATCTTTTCCCATTCTGCATCTGACGGCTTCGCTAAGTTGCTGGATATATTTTGAAAACCTTAAATCATTTGGAGACCATGTGATAACCATAAAATTTATAGCCTCACACCCTTTAGTCTCTTAATCACCAAATGATTTTTTCCTTTTGGGAGACCACGCGACTAATATTTGTTCTATTCACTGTGGACACATGTCTCATCCTAACTGTTTGTCTCCAAATTGTTGAAGAAATGTTGACTTAGCACTTTTAACCAGTGACTGCCTAACCACCATATATTTTATTCAACTTGTGGTTTGTCACCAAGTCTCAGAATCTTTTACTTAACTAAATTTTTAATTGTAGACTTAGCGACACAAGCATTTAATTTATCACTAACTGTGTTCTAATCTAGAGACCCCACGACTGAGTTAATCACCAATTCTCATGATAATTTCTTAACTGTAGGATATATCATGCGACACGGTGGCTTAACTTCTTGTCTTCATATTTCTGGATGATGTATCTCTCCATTGGGAGACTTCACGACTAAAGGATTTTGCTAAGTCTCATAACTTACAAAGAATATTCTCTTTCCTTTCGAGACATCCTGACAATAGTTAATCACCAAGTCTCATGACAAAAAGGAATATTATTTTAGGATTAAGTGACTAGGTGACCATTGAAAAAGGCACATGAATTTTATAACTTGAGTTTCTCAAAAAGGTAATGCAAAAATAGAAACTCAATTGACATTTTAGGGATTTTTTGCATTTTCACTTAGAAGACAGCTCAGGGTTTTGGGTTTTTCATTATTCATGTGGATTTTGACCTAAAAACATAGAATTTCCACAGGAAAAATTCAAAATGGGCTAGACCTTCTGATTTGGGATAGAAATTGGCATGATAACAAGAAATTTTTTGGTCAAACCAACAAAACCAGGAATACAACCAATAGAACACAAACACTTGGAGGTCAAAGGGTTAACAAATTTCTTACATTTTCCAAGGGAATTCAAGATAGAATGGATTAGGATAGTCTTGTGTAGGATGCATGACAACAAACTATGGCTAGACCAACCCAAGAAAATAACAAAGGATGTTCTTCATGATGTCACTGGTTATCCGATAACTGACAAGCCTAGGGCACACAAACATCCATCCATGAAAGAAGTTACAAAACTTACCAATGCAGATGGAGACAAAAAAGGTCTCAAAGTAAACACAATCAATGACGAATAGTTAAAATTTAGTGCATGTGTTATTGGTTACAAAAATTTCTAGGCTAGCAAAATGAACAACATTTCTGCAACAGCAGTAAGCACTTCTTACAAGATTGTAATGAAAGGAATTCATATGGATCTATGTGAGATCCTATTGAAACAACTTGATGAGAATATGATCAAAATCAAATCTGCAAAGAGCAACACATGTAAGTTTGGATCACTTATTATGTGTAACCCAACTCTACCAAACCGGTAACCCAACATAATAGTGAACTGATCAAGTCACTAGGAGACAAATTTGAGTTTGTGATGTCTGCATACTTCCTTGAGTTCAAGGAAAAGATGATGGAAAGAACCAAGATTCCTAAGCAACTACTTGAAAAACACAAAGATGAGATATGTTTCATGGAGGACACA
The DNA here is from genome assembly GCA_018584345.1 of Thuja plicata. Lineage (NCBI taxonomy): Eukaryota > Viridiplantae > Streptophyta > Pinopsida > Cupressales > Cupressaceae > Thuja > Thuja plicata. Next base: position 3,869,874 of record MU226878.1, on the reverse strand, counting down.
GAATTCACACATATCAAACTAGTTGTACCAAGAACAACTTGGTTATAACCATTAGACTATGAGATCAATATTGATCTCGCTACAAGTGCAATTGAGGCACTACTTAATGAGCCCATTGATAAGAAACAACCAAGGTTTGGTACATATGAGGAGGCCAAATATAAGATAAAACATGGCCTAGAAGTCAAAAAGACTATAAAAAAGAAAGATAAAATGGTTAAGAATCTCAAGAAGATTCTATCAGTTACTGAAGAGGAAGAGCAGGATCAACGGGAGGAAACTGATGAACAGGGCAACATTGGTGAAGAACTAGAAGAAAGGAAATTAGATACAGAGGCTACTAAATCAGATGCACCTCCATCTCCACCTCCTACAAAGAAGCAAAGAAAATGAAGTCAAAATGATGCTACCGATACCACACCACTTAAGAAAGGTCAAGTAAGGACCTATATAAGGAAGCAACCAGAAAAAAGTACAAGACAACAACCTATCAAAACTACACCACCAAAGAAGAGAAAAAGGTTTGTTAGGACACAGGTTAACTTCGACGACACCAAAGATGATGAACCAGATGTAGTAAAGAAGAAATTTAGAAACCAAATGATAGATGAAGCTTCCAAATCAATTACTACCCATGGTACAATGACTGATAAAAAGATCAGGTAGTGGGATATACTAAATCCAGAGGATCAGAATAAAATATAGGAAGTAGTCATAAAATCAATGATTAAAAAAAAGTATGCCCCTGCTGTATTTGTAAATCAAATACCTGAAGAGCTAGGTAAGAGGGTATACCAACAGTGGTCATATGCCTTGAAAAAATAATGAGAAGCAAGAGAAAGAGTTCTTGTAAGATTGATGCCTCCTGAATCCAAATTTGAAGAAATACAAGAAGTACTAAAGAAACACTCAAGTAAATTTATAGCTAAAATAAGGGCTTACAAAGTACTAGAGAGAAATTTTATAGAAATGGATTCAATGACAGAGACCAAATGGAGACATCTCCTGGATCTACAATAATTACTTCTCACAAACACACCTCACAGAGAGGAGGAGAAAGATAATGCAAGTCCTCAACATATTGCTCTAGACAATCAAGAAAGTGATGATGAGCCTATTAACTTAGATATAGGCATGGATGATAATATCCAGTATATCACTCATTATGATTCTGACAATGATCCAAAGAAGAAAGATGATGTGATATTTATCACACTCAAGGATCAACAAAGCCATCAAGTAATGAAGACATCAGATGAGAAGATAGTTGACATTGCTAATGAAAAAATGCATGACACATCAATCCTGCACCCACTTGTGCAAGACCCTGCACAAAATATACAAAAGGATGAGGATATCACTAATGAAAAGGAATTAACCAACAAGAAGGACACCAATACTGACAAAGCCCAAGCCGCAACTCAAAGTAACATGCCTATTCTAATAAAGGCAATAAACATACTAGAGGGAAATGAGGGATCAAATGAGAAAGAAACAAGCACACCCAAAGACAAGGGTGATGAAGAAGCCAAAGGGACAACAGATACTACTATAGACCAAGCTACAACCGATGATTAGAAGAATGCATCTACTGATTAGAATAAAGAAAACAATCAAAAGGAAACATGGGACAAGCCTTCAGAGAAAGGTGAAGAAGGAAAGAAGGATGAGATTGAAAAGAAAACTAGAGAACATTATGTAGAAACACCCAAGGTTAATGAAGAGATGTCTTCACATAACTGCCAGGTGCCCTTAGAGTAGAAAACAAAAGATGCATCATTGAAAAAACCTTCCCCAAGCAATTCAGAGTGAACAAATGAACTAGCTATGGTAGTTCATACATATGTATCCCCTCAAATCTCAAAGAAGAAGAAAGGAAACACTAATAATATAGTAACTGGATGAAGTCATTGAGATTTTGATCTATGATCTGATAGCATTGAAAAAATATGCAAAGCTATGTGAGAGAAAAGCCATTCAAGACAAGCTGAAAAGAGCAGAAAAAGAGGCCAAGGTACTGGAAGTAGCAAGAAATATACTTCAATAAATTGTACCAGACATAAATATTGATCAACAAACTCCAATCATTGATCAACTGGTCACACTCATAGATACAATAAAATCTTAGAATACAAATGTTGAGAAGACAATGGAAGAGAGACTTGAACAAAAGTATGAATTCAAGCTCATAGAAAAGATAAGCCAGGAAGTTGCATTGAAAAAGGTCAAGCTATCTGAATTGATAAGTACAATTGACCCAATTTTATCAAAAGTTGTTACCTTAATCAAGAAATTGTGCACTTTATATTAACTCACTAAGGAGTATACCGACAAGATAGAAAAAATAGATGTTGATCTTTAGTCCAGTGCACAAAATCTAGCCACCACAGAAGAAGCACTTAAATTGCACAATCAACAAATCATACAGGCTAGGAAACAGAGACAGGACATTCAGTTTGCAAAGATGAAATACAGAGATGAGGTCAAAGAGATCCAAGTTAAGCTCTTACCAACACTTCCACTCTTGCAACAAAATATGATACAGGCAAGTACTCTAATTGCCACCCTTGAAATGTCTGTCCTAGACAATATTTATGATATGCATGCCAGACTAGAGTTGCAACACATGGCCCTAGAACATTTGAGAGAACATTGGGAGAAACTAATGGAAGATATCAAAATTACCCATTCTAATGTATTTGACACATTGTAAGTTACACATTTTTGTCACAATTTTGACATATTGTAAGTTGTATGTCTTGGTCATCAGTATCAAAGAAAGGGGGAATTTGATATGTACATCACCTCAGTTAAAGGAGGAAATCATATGTATAGTGGAAGAAAGGGGAAATAATGTACACTCAAAGAATAAATAATATACATGTACATATACATACACTATACCGATGCACACAGAAAGGGGGAGTCATATTATGACAAGGATATAAACATGATGTAATAATTTCAGTATTATGCACATATCAATTTTTGATACTAATGTCAAAGGGGGAGATTGAAGGCATTATATTTTTCCATTAGTATACTTAGAGAAAAACATGATCTGCACCATCAGTTTACCCTACACTAACAGACAGGGCACATCACTATCCAATACCAAAGTTACTTGACAAACATTGTTAAGTGTTACCTGATGAGAAAAAGGTAAACCATACCCAACGAGTAACAATAGTACTACCAGATAGATACAGGAAACCCAATGAATGGTTCAGTCAAGGAACGCTGATAGACTGCAAGTTCAAATCGACAACCAAGAACCGAAAGTCAGTTACATCCCTCACAAAGTGGATTTGACTTTCCATGTCAGATAAATCACTAAAGTTGTATTTATAACTTCTTGATTTTCTTTTAAATCCATTATGTGCGGAGGAAGCAATGTAATTGGTATTTTTTTAATTAGTTTTACTATTTTAAAACATGCAAACTAAAGATCAAGGTCAAGTTGTAAACCTTGGATCTGAGAGTTAACATTCCAAATCATAAATTCCAAGATAGGTGAATACTTGTATAAATAGGTGCTCAATCCATTGAGAATTGTTGTTGTTCAATGGAGATAGTAGCCACGAAGAGAAACTAAAGACTAGACAGAGAATTCATGCATAAGAACACAAATAGAATCAAATCAGTTTTTCAAGAACAGAACAGAGGCTACTGACAAGAAAAGAAAAGGTATTCATCAATCACTTAAGGTGATATTATTATTGTAAAGGCTTTAATGGATTTGTAAATCAGCAATGGTAGATTACATACAGTCATTTCAACATTTTTACTCATTCTAACAAGTGAAGTACACTAATGAAATCCTTTCAAGAAAGGTGGGCTTAACTGTCCTATTGTAAATCTCATTACTGAGTGCACACTTAAATTAGTGTTGCTAAATCTCTTAACAGAGTAGATCTTAATAGGTCTCCACCTTAATACTCTTAATAGGGAAGATCATCAGAAGTGATCAAATTGTAAGCCTTAATTGGCTCCCTTCCATTCTGTAGATAGTGAAGTTTTGTGGGTGCCATCCCCACCGCACTTTTTACTTCCTAACAGGAGTTTTCTGTGATACCATATGTTGTGTTATGTGTTTTTCAATTTCATGAATGTTTCTATGAATGATTGAAAACTATTAAAGATTGTGAACAAATATTATATGCATAAGAAAGAATAATAGTAATGGTTGGTAAATCAGAATTGAATGATTACTAATGATAAATTGTGTAAGGGGCTAAAAGTTTTAGAGGTACTGATTCACTCCTCCCCTCTCAGTACTACTTCCCATTAATTCCAATAGTTTTTTAGATTATAAACTAGTTAAACTCAAACTAAATTTTGTGTTACCATATCTACCTTATTAGTGGTAGAAACAAAAATATTTGTGGTTGGTGTTGTAACAATATTGGAATTTGTATCGATAGTAAGCCTCTTTATATCGATGGCGAGTCGACTGATAGTGAGCCTTATTGTAGTGAGCATTTCTAGAAGTGATCCTTTGTATCAAATCACCTTTTGGTGTCACCTTAATATGTGTTTTTTATATTTCATGAGAATTAGGTTCTCCATGTTTTTTCCCATCTTGGGATTTTCATGTAAAATATCATGTTCTCTATTTTGGTGTTTCTATTTATTTCATGATTATATTTACTATGGATATTTAATGTGTTAAAATAACAACTCGTAAGTTTTTAAATTAGAACTGTTTAATGTGTTGAACTGCCAAAGGGAAAGTTTTTAATAATTGTGTCGGAATAACTAATTCACCCCCCTCTCAGTTAGTTGGCTTGTTCAATAGGGTTTATGCATCCTGTTTTGAGAATTTTAAATTTAGTAATGATTTTGTGGAGAGGAGAATAAGGATTTATGTTGCAATATGATTTAAATGATTTTTGTATAATACTTTGGAGGATAATCTTGAGAATTCCTTTTTGATAAGTTTGGGATTACGATGATTTTCATGTTTGGTCTTGTATAAAACCAATTTTGGTATTACATCTATTTGTGTCAATGGAATGAGTTTTGATTTAGAATTTTGTATTGTAATAATGGTTTCATAGAAAACTTAGGTAGATGTTCATATAGGTGTAATATTGGAATGGATTGTGGGATCTTTTGAACCCTTACCTTCGCATGAAATAAATATTGGAGTCTCTACTAAGAGCATTTTTTGGAAAGTTTATAATGAGATATGGTCTTGGTTATGTGATTTCGTATTATATGAGACAATAGGTGTATATGTGTGGTGTTATATGAATTAATAATTCTTATGAAAAAATCCTATGGTGGCACATCAATAGTATATGACATTTGAGTGGATCCACACCCTTTTTAGAAAACCAATGGAGTGCACGCTGAGGGTAATGGAAACATGGTATACTATGATATAGTTGTAAATATTGTATTTGGGCACTTGTAATGTTCCTTATTTTTTCCCTTGGATGGATTCTATGTTTGTGTGTGTATATCTAGGGACTTGATTACATTTTCCTCTTGTCTTATGTTGAATGGTCTGAGTTGAATGTATTTCACAATCTTGGGGAATTATGTGCCTTTGCACCCCTTGTTTGAGAAATGATATTGGAATCTTATGTTGAGCATCCCTTATTCTTTGTTTTATATTGGTTCCTTGAGTGTGTTAGAATCATATCACATTTTTCATTGTTTTTTTTTCTCTAGCCATATGGTTATCTCCACGAGCATGGTGGGGAAGGCCTAAGGGTACCTCGTGATCGAGTGGCATGTGACCAACCACCATTGTAGATTAATATATAGGTGATGAGTGGTCCCAAATCACATCGTACATTATACATGAAATTCTCACTATGTTGATATAAACTTACACTTATGATGTATTCTAAATGTATTTATACTCTTGAAATGAGCTTATGTTGCCTTGTAAATGATCAGTGATGTATCATGATTAGTATGTTCATATATTTTCATTTATGTTGTTCTTACCAGATAAAGTTGACCTTGATGTTATGTATATGATACTCCTCAGTGCAGAGACGATCTTAATTTGGCTATACATTGGATTTGGTGCCTTATTTTTAGCATTTTCTAAGTTTTTTATGAACCTACGCATATGTGCATTTTTGTTGCATATTCATTTTCTACACTTGTGTGCATCCCTAATATATTAATGTTGCCTTTAGTTTGTACTTGGGATAGTTAGGGTTTTAGATACACTTTATATTAGTGATGGTTTTGATATACTCACAGTTTGTATATGATCATTCTTTGTTCACATTTCATTTAGTGGGTCAAAATAAACCTAGTCTAGTTGGCTTCAAGGATGGACCTAGTCTTCTCAATCGGTAACCGTGAATGGTTTTGAGGTTTAGATAATCTAATTGAGATTGATGGATGATTAACCAAGATCTCATAAGGTGTACTATGGTTCATGAGAATCTAATTATATGGTTTTTCTTTAGGCTATTATGGATCATTTGAAAGTGTTGTAGACATCCACAAGTGTATAATCATGTATCGATCATGATGTTCTTTTTTTTAACGGTAAAAGGCTATTGCAAAATATTTTATTAAAATCAGCCTAATTACAACCCATCTCACTAGGGGTACTGGTAGGAAAGAGATGGACAAAAAAAACATCCAATATTGCCCCAAAAATAAAGAATAAATGTTATGAAACATTTTATTACAAACATCCCGATTATTGAGATTTGGGGAAACATAATATAAATCATCTTTCTGTCTTTTAGATGCATAATTTTAAGCCTTATATTACTTTCTCAAAGTCTTCCTCAAGTAATCCTAAATTTCTCTCCTTCCTTACTTTTAAACTACAAAAAAGAATCCTTTCAGCCAAGATCATTGTTAGCCCTCTTTCTTTTTTTATAAATATGTTTAAATCTCATTTTGATTTATTTTATATCACTCTAATAATAGACATGAAGTAAAATTTTCTTTTATCCTTGTTACTTTTATACATTTCTAAATTAATCCATTTATCTATGCTTTTGCCAAGACTCCAGTGACATTAAAAGGGGGTTAGTGCTTATGCATACTCACATTTTTCTAGATGTAAAAAATTCTAGTATTGCTTATATTTTTATAATAACCACCCAAGTATACGAATACAAACCTGAATATGGAGTTAACATATATTCTACATTCAAATTACCTTAATTTTACCATCTGACAAACTGTTTGAATCCGTTTCAAAATTTCCATTATTTATTTTTCTATGAAATTGACCCATTCAAAGCTTTTTACTTTATAAAAATTGAAATACACACCTTCCCTTTTCAAAGGATATTAATTTATGTGAGGATTAATTTCTTAGTAAATTAAATGCTTTCCCAAGGTAATATCTATTTTCCTACATCATCTTACTATCATCAATAACTGGAATAATGTTAAATATGCCTGCTAAAATGTTGTTATATCTATATTAGAATTAGTAAACCTTCATGTATGCATAAAATGGTATTAGGAAAACTAGAGACTTTTGTTAAAAGATAAGAAATAGACTATTAGAGTCTTTTTTTTCATTTGTTATCTTATATTATATTTGACCATCCTTATTTTCTACTTTGATAGATACCTAATATTTAGGCCTAATATATAGGAGATCTATAAACTTCTACCAGAATGTGATATTATACTTATCTATATAAGTCAATTTTTGATATGTATGTATGCAAACTAATCTATGTGTATATATACATACATACACA
>MU226878.1:3840046-3853583 GCA_018584345.1 Thuja plicata | reverse complement strand
TAAGGGATGTGATTAAGGAGATAGAGATGGGAGGAGAGAGAATGAGTGGAGGGGGGATTAGCTAATTAGGGTTAATTAGCTAATTAAGAAGAATTAGCATGTGAGAAGGGGTTGGGATGAGTTTGAAATTAGGGTTGGATATTTGAGATTGGTCAGGTTAGAGGGAATATTAATGAAATTAATTGTTGTAATAACATATTAACTCAATAATAGGGATTCAATGAATCATTTAAGCTTTTGATTGCTTTGTAATAATTAATTAGGACTATAGCCAAATTGAATCAATTGGGCTAGGGGATTGATTTTGCAAGTGATGAGGTATGATTAGGATTTCATTAATTCCCTTTAAATTAATTACCTTATCCAGGTTATGATTTGAATTGATTGAATTGAATTGATTTGATTGGATTGGCTAAAGTGATTAATGTAAATTAGTGATTAAATCACTTAGGAGATTAAATCTGATTTGAATGAATTATGCCAGCCAATTGAAGAGTTGTTTGGACATAATTGATGGTATGATCAAACTTAGGGAAAATAGGGTCTATGGTTAGAGAAGACCAAATATAGGTGGTTACATTTTCCCCTCTTTGAATTGATGTGCAAGTAGCGCGTTGATTCAAAGAAATTTTTTGATGTTGACTTCAGAAAGATTGAGAATTTTGCTCATGATCGAACGAAATCCCTGATGAGATCAGTCTTGCACTTGATTGAACTAAACTAGTAGAATTGACTTTGCACTTGGTTTTCATACAAAGATAAATAAAAGATCTTAAAGATATCAATTCTGAACTTGGTTGTCGTCCAAATATTGATAATACTGATTTCAAACTTGGTTGTCATCCAAAAGTCAATATGAAGCTTCCAAGAGCTTAGTAAGAATATTTTAAAATGAGGAAACACAAGATATCTAGCTTACGAGAACCAAATATTTCTATCCAAAAGTCCTGACTTACTCAAGAAAATTGTCATGCCCCTAGTTTGTTTGATAACGAAGTAATTTTTAATGTTGTTTCGAGAAAGAATTTGATGGATGATAGTGTGATCATGCCCTCTTGGGAATAAAATTGAAGGAAAGAATGAAATCCCTATATTGAAATGATGTATCACTTGCAGGGAATGGGTAGGGAAAGAAAGAATGTATTAGAAGAAGTGAAGAAATGAAGGTGTGTTAAGAGTAAACACACGAGTATCAAGTTAATCACATTGAAAATTTGAGTTTGATTTTGTTCCCGATAGATTAGAGATTTTGGGAAGCATGGGTATGTAAATAGCTTGGATTTCAGATGAATTAAAAATAGAAAGAAGTTTGAGCTCAAATCCTTATATTGTTCTTTCAAAAATGCATCATGCAATTTCTAAATGTAGCTATATGCAGACTCTTAGGACTGTCACTGATTTGTAGATATTGTAGCATTTTTATCATCATTGGACACTTTTGGAATGGATACCATTGAATAGTACAACAATCACCAATACCCACTGATATTATGAAAGTATGAAGACTATGTTTTATTGAAATGTCAGAAATAGACTAAGGCATCAAGGCATAGAAGCCAGGATAACAAAATAGTCACCTTCCTTTTATTATCTCAGAATCTATATAAGGCAAGATATTGGACCCGTAATAACCTTGAAAATTTATATCCTTCGGTACATTATGCTTCCTATACCTTAGTAAGAATCTGAGCTTAGAAAACAGACAAGGAAATTTTTCCAACCTCACCATAGTTCACACATAACAAAGATCGAGATATATGTGGCTATCTACTCATGGTGGCAGCTCTTACCATAAACATCCAAGTTAGGTGAAATTTAAAGGATCATTTGGAATAATCACCATACATAGAAAATTGAGAAAACATTATGCCCCCCTTTCCTTACATAGACATCATGGAGTAACTCGGAAGACATAACAACTATAAATTGTGAATCAATCAAATAAAATTCATAACTTCTTAGATTCCCCTAGTGAAAATGGCATGGGTACATAAAAAGAGTCATAATCAAACCAAGATCAAACTGTGTTTAAGTAGTATTGAAAAATACTATTGATTCATTTTTCAAGTGCAGTAGAGATTCTTCAATCAAAAGTTGGAATTCAAGCAATATGTGTTCCATGTCTGTGTATAACTTTGTTCTTGTTTGTAATCCAATGTAGGTCTTAGGAACAACTTCATGTTAGTGTAATGTTTGTATCATCCTTGTTTTGTGAAAGTGACAGTTTGGTGCAAGCATCGAGAAGCCCCCAGTGTAGAATGATGTGTTCCCTAAGACAGAAATGTAGACAAACCCCAAGCAAGGATAAGATTGTTGTAAGGAAACAAAGTCAATTTTTAGTACAGGTGTAATCCTAAAGGCCTAGTATTAGCAACATATTGATAGATAGAGAAAAAAATACAAGTGACACCTGATTGCCAGGTTTTCACCACTTGGCAAAACTTTAATTCACTTTTTTTTTTTTTTTTGCTACTAGGATGCCCGTTTTACCAGGTTGTCATCAAGGGACTTTTCTCTTTTTCAAATTTTTTGCTATTTTTTTCCTTTTTGAATGTTTTTGTAGTATCAAGGTGTATGTTTTCTAGGTTTTCCCCAAGGACCTTTCTTTAGGACTTTTTCCACTATTTTGGATTTCTTCAGGATCAATTTTCTAAATGTTTTTGGTATTTTTTGAGAACTATTTCACTGTACAGGCTCTTCTAGCCAAACATTAAGCATAGAACCACTTCAAATGTAGAGTATTGATAGGATCTGGAAGAACATCTCCCTCAAGTGTAGCTAGTTGATAAGCTTGAGCCCCAAAAGTAGCAGTGATAATATAAGGTCCAAACTAGTTAGGTTCAAATTTTCCTTTCTACTCTCTATTAGGCTAGTTCTTAGGATTCTCCTTTAGGAAAAGATCCCCCACTTGAAATTGGCATGGTTTGACCTTTTTATTGTACCCCTTGGAAATTCATGCTTGGTACACTTTTACATGATCGAACGCCTGTTGCTTGTGCTCATTAAGTAGGTCTAAAGAATTCACCCTATCGATGCAGTATTTCTCATTAGTAACAAGACCTTGTAAAGATATCCACAAACATGGTATTTCAACCTCAATAGGTAGTACTGCTTCAACACCATAGACTAGGGAAAATGGTGTGGCTCCTGTTGGTGTTCGGATGCTTGTTCTGTAGGCCCATATTGTCAGATTTAGTTGTAGATTCTAGATAATAGATTGAGGAGCAATTTTGAGTGATGTGGAACTATTTGCAAAGGACATCAATGTCTTGATTTTTAAATTGGCCCCCATTGTCTGTTACAATTGAAGAGGGTATCCCATATCTACAGATAATATAGTTCAATATGAACATAGCCACCTATTTGCTAGTGGCTTTGATTAGTGGCACAACCTCGACCCACTTCATGAAATACTCAGTGGTCATAATGATGAACTTGTGTCCATTTGAAGAATTGGGCTATATTTATCCAACCAAGTCAAAGGCCCATTGCTAAAATGGCCAATGTGTAATGAAAGGTATAAGTTCTTTGGTAGGAGCATGGATAAGATTTCCATGTGTCTGGCATTTTTAACATGTTTTGGAAAATTGAATAGCATATTTTTCCATGGTAGGCCAGTAATAGCATACTTTGAGCAGTTTCTTTTCTAGTGAAAAGTCATTTGAATGTGATCCACATACACCTTCATGGACTTCTTTCAATGTGTGATCTGACTCTTCAAGTTCTAAACATCTAAGAAGCATACCATCGAGAACTCGTTAATATAAGTTATTAGTTATGAGGACATTACGTAATGTTGTCCTAATCAAGGCTCTTTTTCCATTTCTTGATAGATTATTGGGAATGGTTTGGGTAGTTACATAAACAGTAATATTATCATGATAAGATTGGTCTGGGGTGTTCAAAGCATAGATTACTTGGTATTTAGGGATATCAAAGGTAGGATAGGATAATTCTTCTGCCAAGAACTCATAGCATAATCTATGTTCCTCCAGTTGTAACATGGACCCCAATTTAGCCATAGCATCTTTAGCTTTTCTCTCTATTCTAGGTATCTTCTCAAATGTGATGAAAAGGAAGTACTTCTTTAAGTCATCAATCAATTGTTTGTAGGGTGTCAACTTCTCATCTTTCATCTGATAGTCTCTATTGACTTGATTGATAATGAGCTAGGAATCACCATATACATGTAACTCTACAATTTTCCATTCCATGGCAAGCTTAAGACCATTTATCAATGCTTCATATTCATAAATGTTGTTTGTGCATGAAACATCAACTTGTAAGACTTAGGTATTTTGTAGCCCTGAGTAGTTATGAAAAGAACCCCTGCTCCAAAGCCTTGTTTCATGAAAGAACCATCAAAGTAAATCTTCCATGGGTACTCAGTTAGATGCATAATGGTCTCATCAAGGAATTCAATTTTTAAAGGCTCATCATCTTGAAGTGGTGAATCAGCTAGTTGATGTGCGAGGACTTGTCCTTTAATAGCTCTTCATTCTACATACTCAATGTCAAATTCACTTAGAATGAGGACCCATTTCACCAGACATCTTGTTAATGTTGTTTTTCTTAAAAGATACTTTAAAGGATCAATTTTTGAAATGATCTTGACTATATGTGAGAGTACGTAGTGTCTCAATTTCTGTGATGCAAAGATGAATGCTAAGCATGCTTTCTCAATAATGTTGTAATTGAGCTCATAGGAGACTAGTGTTCTACTAATAGAGTAGATAGCTCTTTCTTTCTTGGTTTCATCCTCTTGTGCGAGTAACACTCCTAGTGATGTAGTTGTAGCTGAAATATACAGGAGTAATGGCTTTCCATGAATGGGAACCATAAGAATAGGAGGAGTAGCTAGGTACTCTTTTAATTCTCTGAAGTTGGATTCACAGTGTTCATCCCATTTGAAGGTGACCCCTTTATGTAGAATTTTGGTAAAGGTTTGTGCTCTGTCAGCAAGTTGTGACATGAACCTCTTGATTGATTGAAGTCTCCCTTGTAGTGTCCTCATTTAACTGATGTTGTGGGGAGGAGCCATCTCTAGAATAGCCTTGAATTTTGCAGGATCTACCTCAATTCCTTTTGCTGAAACAATAAACCCTAAGAGCTTTCCTGATTAGATCCCAAAGGCACACTTCTTTGGATTGAGCCTGAGTTGAAATTCCTCCATATGATCCAATATTTTTCTAAAGTCAGCAATGTGAGTGCTCATTTGTTTTGATTTAGCTAAGGTGTCATCCATGTAATCTTCCATGTTTTTATGTATCATATCATGGAATATAGTAGTCATTTCTCTTTCAAATGTAGCACCAGCATTCTTTAACCCAAATGGCATGATGTTCTAGCAAAAGGTTCCCCATGTGCATGTAAATGTAGTCTTCTCTTGATCCTCAAGGGAAATTTTTATCTAATTATAGCCTGGGAAACCATCCATTAGTGAATGCATTTGGTAGCCTGCTGTGAGGTCTATGATCATATCTATATAAGGTAGCAGGAAGTCATCCTTAGGACATGCCTTGTTTAAGTCTCTGAAGTCTTTACCTATCCTGATAGATTTATCAGATTTAGACACTAGGACCACATTGGAGATCCATCCTACATAGGCAATGACTTTGATGAATCCAACTTTCAACAATTTCTCAAGTTCTACTTTTACTAGCAATGCAACATGAGGATGCATCTTTCTAATTTTTTGTTTCACGGGCTTGATCCCAAGGGCTATAGCCAAGTGGTGCATTATCAATTTAGGATCTAGTCCAGGCATATCTATATAAGACCATGCAAAGTTGATATTTTTCTCTTTTAGGAACTCGATGAATTGTGTCTTTTCATCTTCTAACAAAGATTGTGCTAGGTGTACTACTTGAGGAACTTCAGCTATGCCCAAAATAACTAGCTATATTGGTTCTATCAAAACTGAAGACCTTTCTTGAAAGTGCTCAGGGAGGATATCAAGAGTCTTATCCTTTGGCACCTCTGAGAGGTTTTCACCATCAGATATGTCTTTTATTTTTACTATTTTAGGATCTGACACTGCCACAACGTGGTTTTCACCATTAGTTCCCTTTTTCTTCTTTTTTTTTTTTTTTTTTTTTTTTNTTCTTTTTTTTTTTTTTTTTTTTTTGAATGAGAAACTTGATATCCTCCTGTGACATGTTCATGCTCCTTACATTGGTAGAAGAAGGGTAGGGTTCATAAGTGTTTAAATAGAAATTCAAGGTGTAGTAATTGGGAAAGTCGAGAGTAGGAGTAGGATCTATACTATTTCAATCAATTAGGTCTGGATTTATTAAAGATAAGGAATCAGACTCTAGGAAGGACAACATCACATTAGCATCATGACTATTAACTGACATGACATGTCCTGTTAAGTTAAATTCTTTAATGTTTAGATCAATAAGAGCTAGATCATCATTAAAAGGGTCATTGTTAGTCATATGCGGACCAAACTCTAGTGACTCATCAGTAGAACTTTCATCATCATCTCTTTGTAAAAGGAAACTTCTTTCTTGTCACCTCTAAAATTCTTCTAGACTTATGAGAACACCAGTCTCTCCATCAATGATTGGGGGAAGGAACTCTTCCTCTGCTTCAAGATTATAAATGTTGTTTGGAGTAGTGTTAGAATGTTCATGAGATGCTGAGGGAGCCCCAAATGTGTGAATTGTATCTATTTCAATGTCTTATGTGGTGACAAATAGCTCATCCCATTCATAATCATGAGAGTCAGTGATTTCATCATCAGATCTGTTTAAGTATTCAACAATAGTTATATGGTGTACTTGGTTAGCTATCTGTGGATCAAAGTGTGGTAAATCAAGGACATGTGTGATTGTGACTAACTGCCCCCTAGTTAGGGTGTGAATCCTACCATCAGAGTGTTCTCTTTGTAGTGGTTGCTATCAATGGTACCTCTGGATCAGCTGTTGTTATGTCTCCTACCTCTTGAATAGGAGCTTGTGGTAACAAAGGGATGTGAAGATCTTGTGGTACCTCAAAGCTTGGTACATAGTGCTCTCCTTGATAGTTGGGATTCTTTGTGCCAACATTTAATAATATTTCATAGGACCATGGTTCTAAGTCTATCTCTTCTGTTTCATCACTCCCCTTGTCAAAGATTGGACTATCCTTTGAAATAGGTTTGTCGGATTTAGTATTAAAACCTAGTCCTATTTTTTCTATGGTATTCCTAAAATCCATGTGTATAGGGTCAATAAGTCCTCATCCAGTGTCACTACAAGGTCCTTTTCCTTTGTATCCCATTTTCTTGAGGAGGTCATATCCTTTACCGTACTGTTTTGGGGATATTTATACATGTTTGACCTCAACTTCCTTTGGTTCTCCTTTGTAAATCCAGTCCAAGACTGCCTATTCTTCTATGTTATCTAAAGAAAATGTGGATTCCTTTACCATGCTAGTTGCTTTGTGTATTTCTGGCTCCTTGGATGCAGTAGGTGTAAATGTCGAGGAAGGTTTTCCATAGGATCTTGGTGATACTAGAAGTTCTATTAGTGACAGAGTCATGTCCAGCTTGTATTCTCCCATACCTATTTCTTCAAGTTTTAAATTTTTCCCAAAGATTTTCATAACCATGTCCTTGGCAGTCTTAGGAGAAATCTCATCCATAGCTTCTTTGTTATGTGGAATAATACTACCTACTTTTATATTGTTACAAGTATAATTAGTATATGTAGGGTTTGTTACTTCCACCCCATTATGTGGGAACTTGATACACTGGTGGTAAGTAGATGACACAACTTGCATCTCATGAATCCATGGTATCCCCAAAAGGATGTTGTAGGCCAGGGGTAGATCCAGAACTTGACATACAATATTCCTTTCAATCAGCTCGACTCTGTTGGGTAGAAAAATAAGACCTTTAGAGGATCTTTCTTCCTTATCATAAGCTTTGATAGTTATTTTGCTTCTAGAGTCAATGGTCTATTCTGAGAGACCTAGTTTCTTGATTAGATTAAGTGTACAAATATTCAATCCTGTACCTCCATCTATCAATATGCATCTAACATGAGATTTATGAATGATGACTTCAATATGAAGGGGTTTATTATGTGGATGTGTCAATGATTTATCATCCTCTTCAGAAAAGGAGAGATAATGTGGCATTGAGATGTGATTGACCATCGCTTGGAATTTGTCTATATCAAGGTCCTTTGGTACATTTGTGGCATGTAGGGCTTGTTCCAAGATTTCTCTATGCACTATGGATATTTTGAGCAACTCAAAAATGAAAATTTTAGCAGAGGTTAATTGCAATTGGTCCACCAAGTCATACTTTGTTGTAGGAATAGTAACCATGTATTTTTCTACTGGTTTGGGAATAGTAACAATAGGAACTTTGGACGTTGATGTTGGTTTTGAGGTAGAATTAGGTCCTTTGATCATGACTTGTGCTTGGCTCTGAGTCACCACATTTGATTGGAAAGAAACACCTTTGATTGTGACCACATTAATTGATTCAGTTTTAATGTCTAGCATATTGACCACGTTATCATTATTGGAGTAGGTTTAGTTGACTTCATTACCTTTTCCTTTAGATGCTTCCCCTTTCTCATAGTTAGAGAATGATTTATTAAATGTTGTATGATCTTCATTGGTAGTGTGTCCCTCTACTTTGATCTTTCCTCCTTTAATGAGGTCCTGAATAACATGTTTAAGCTTAAGTAAATTGTTAGTCTTGTTCCCTTTGTTCTTGTGAAAGACACAATAAGAATTTTCATGCCACCACTTTGGTTTGAATTCTGTCTCCCATGGTTTGGAATTAGGGATTGTGAGAACTCTGTTGTCTAATAGTGTTTTCAAAATAGTCTCGAGAGGCTCTCCCAAATGAGTAAATGTTCTATGAGGTTTGGAAGTCCATGGTTGACCTTTGCCATTATCATTGTTTGCTTTGGGTATGGAGGTCGTTACCTTGGCATCTTTGTTTGCTTGCATGTTGCTAGTTAGATTGAACACCTCAAGTTTAGGACCAATATTGGATGTGTCTACTACTCCATCGTTAACAATATTTTTATTTTGTTTCCACCATTTAGGTTTGGAGTTGGAGTTGTTAGATTTTTTCTCACTTTGAAGAGTGATCTCTCCCTTTTTAACCATGACTTTTTTGATACATATAGCATTTTTGATCATCATCTCAAATCTAGGGGAGTCTTGCATTTGCAATGCATAATTTAACTTAGGTACCAAGTTATTGACAAAGATTTCCATCTTCTCCGATTTAGGAATAGCTCTTGAGTACCCTACAAATATTTTCCTCCATCTTTGAAGGAAGTGTGTAAATGATTTGCCAGTCTTTTGTTTAGTGTTGCACAGACCCATCATAGTCACATCACTGGATATTATAGGAGTAATGTTGGATAAACTATTGTATTAACTCCTCAAAATTTTTGACCTTGGGTGTAAGTTTTGAGAGCCATTCCATGGCATTGCCTCCTAGACTTCCAGGAAAAAGCCACATGAGGTATGTAGGTTCATGCATGTACTCTATGCTAAAAGCACAAAACTCTCTAACATGGTCATGTGGATCAGTCTCTCCTGTATACTTGTCATATTTTGGCCTTGCAACGTTGGGAGGGAATGGAACCATAGTGATACTCTTGTTGAAAGGAAATGGACAAATGGAGTCCACAAAGTTTTTTTTTTTGGGTTTAGCCTTCTCCTATTTGAGATTTGTAAGCTCCTTTTGCATTAAGTTAAGTTGTTTGGCGAGGATAGATATAGGAGTTGGTATCAACTTTTCCTTAAATTGTTCCGCATCATAATCCATGAGTAATTTTATGCCAGTGGATGCTAAATGGAGAAATTATTTCTCTTTATCTTCGTCAATCATCTTTTCCATTATCTTGTGGAACCTCTTGCTCTATTTTAGTTTATCATATTCTTCTTTAGTGATGTCTTCCTCACTTCTTGATTCAAATAGAGGACGCTAAAATATGGGTTCTTCTTCTTCATTGATATCTTCGTGCTTTTGGTTTTTTCTATTGTCATATTCGTCAAAAGCCTCACTCCATCCACGAGTTGACCTGTTCATTTCTGGAGAGCCTAGATCAAGTAGGGAACTGCGAGATGTTTCTCCTTGATAGTGTATTAATTTAGGAGGTACTTTTGATCCTTTAGACATGTAATTGTTGTGTCTTGTGTTAACCATGAAGTTGTATCTCAACTTTGTCAAAGTTTCCTGATAGTGTCAAGTAGAGTCTTAAATCATTCAAGTGAGTGTGTCTAGGTAGAAGTGTCATTTGTGTTTTGGTGGAAGTTAATGATTCCAGCGTCAAAGGGTTAGAATGCCTTGATAGTGAGCTGGGAATCAAGTTGTTTGTAAAAAAGTGGATAGACCACATGTATTGAGAGAGATTGTAAGAGTCTGATAGGACATGCAAGGTAGATGTCTAAAAAAAGTTTTTGATATAGCCATAGTGAGACCAGAAAAAGCAATAAGGACAGATTTCAAGAGTCAAAAGGGGATCCAAAATAAACTATCTTCCTCTGAGAGGCAACGATGCAAGTTCTCACTGTTCAAATGTTGTCATCTTTGTCTTGGAAGTGCATTTTGTTTGTTCAAAGATCGTATTTTGAGATTTTTTAGTGAGTGAAAAACACATGTAGACCAAGGTTTGAATTTGTTTGCTTATTTGAAGGTTTATCTTTTTAATGATTTTCAGTTACATCAAGCATTGTTGTATTGTTAAAGGGTGAACAAACACATCCTTATGTCCTATTTTCTAGGTGGAGGATGAAAATCCTTGCTCGTTGACTTAGGAACACACTCAAATGCTAATTAGAATACAGCCATCACCAAGCATGCAATGGCTCCAGTCATGATGTTGTATTAGCAGACTCCAAACACAAGTGAGGGCACAATATGACAGGTGTCTTGGGGAAATTACTTTTTGCCTTGCACAAGGATTATCACCCTTTCGGGGATGAATCAGGAATTCTTTCAATTTAAGTGTTGTCTATGATTAGGCGATCCATTTGAAACCATCCCCCATAGAATTGCATAAGGAAAAATTGAGGCATATATCCCTATGAGTACTCAAATATGTGTATTCTCACAAGCAAGATTCAAGTGGCTCCAGTCTACACATACCCAAGCATGTTCAAGGAATGATGTCAAAATTCTATGAATAAAACTAGCTCCATCTTCTGAGTCTTTGGCCTACGAGGAAGCAATTATTTATAGTGAGTTGGAAGGGTTGCCGTAAAACATGTCCTCACTTGGGGTCATTCCTGGGAGATTTTTTCCTCAACCGACAGGACCTTTACTATTAAATAAGCATACAAAGGATTGGCGAGTGTAGGACATCTAGATTTTTTATTCTTCTTCTGAAAAAAAGCATACTCTCCTAATCCATGTTGTTTTCTCCTAAAACAGAGTCAATCAAAAAGTTCATTCCCTCAAGGAATGTTTTGCTCAATTTAAGATGTTCCTACTTTAGGGAAAATAGAATGCTTTGAAATTAAATTTGCGTTGTTTAATTGACCACAATTTTTAGTGCTTTTCTTGTTCAATTATTGATCCAAATTGAATTAAATGATTGAACTTGTTCATTGAGCCACAAAATTCTAATGCTTTGATTGTTCAGTTACTGATCCAAAATAAATTTAGTTTTGTTGCTTTGTTCAATTCTCTCCAAATTATTTTCAACTCATAAACTTATTTGTGAGCTTATGATTTTCCTAAAAAGGAAAAGAGCATATTCCTGTAGTCAGTTTAGTAGAAGATTAGAAAATATCGTTAGTTTTGAAAGCGTAAAAAAAAAGAATAGAAGCCAAGATAAGGGATTAGCAATTTGTAAAACCACAAGTTAGTATCTTTTTCTTTTTCACTCTTTTATCTCTGACAACAATCTGCAAACATAAGTTAGGCTACTAAAAATAGGATCAAAATCATGAAAACAACCACGTTAGTAAGTTAGAAATCAAATTTGTCCATGACAAAACTTTGTATTTCTGCCCCTGGATGACAAATGATATTTCAGAGACCCAAAATGGTACAACCTAAAAATGATAAAAGATTGGCCCCAAACAATAATATTCACCCATCATGATATTCCTTTTACGCGAAATGATAACACGAACCAAAAATTAAAAAATAAGCTACGAGAAATTATTTTAAGGTCAAATTTTACCATCTAGAAATGCAATGGCAGACGATATTAAAATTCTCAAAAATGATAAAATATTGACCAGAAATGATAAGTTGCTCCTGGAAACGATAAAAGAATGATCGGAAATGATAAGTTTCTCTTGGAAAAGATAAACTGCCTGCAAATTTTGAAAATATCAAGGGAAGAGAGAAAAATTTGGTGAAATTTCATGGGTTTGAGCCCCATGGTGGGTGCCAGAGATGTGTGTGTGATATTTGTACATGTTAAGATGGACACAACACTTTAATAGATCATTGCATTAGTGAAAACAAGGGGTTAGAAAACATAACAATCACCAAAATTGATCTATTGCTTCCTATCTAGGAGGAGTATGAGAAATGACATAATAGCCCTCAGATTATGCATATTCCATTGAAAAATATGACCTAAGAATGGAAGATTCAAATAAAACTGTAAAGCCTAAATATGATCAAAATCATTAGAAATGTGCTTAAGAAACATGCATCCTAGCTCTAGAAATGAAGATTCTAACAATACAATATATCAAAACTATGACGCAATATAAATCTATATGAAAATGAGTAGCATAAAAATGCTTTCAACTCTTCAAAATTAGGAGCATTACAACAATACAATAAAATACTTCCAATTTTAGGGCCATTTGAGCTCAAAATCCATCCTATTTATAGGAAGAATGGAGGAAGCAGAGAAGACTCTAGAAGGGCTGCCATTAATGAGGGTGTAAGACTCATTAATGAGGAGTGGTGGAAGGAATATGTAAGAGCCATTAGTGCTTCATTTATGAAAGCATTAATGAGGTATGGGTGAGGGTTTAAGAAGCATGGGTGAGGGTTTAAGGTCAAGCTTGACAACTTTAACTTTAGGGGGAGGGTTGAATTCCTAATCACATCCTAATGGAATGTGACAAGCTTAAGGGTAGCTTAGGATTAGGTTTAAGGCTTAAGGGATGTGATTAAGGAGATAAAGATGGGAGGAGAGAGAATGAGGGGAGGGGGGATTAGCTAATTAGGGTTAATTAGATAATTAAGAAGAATTAGCATGTGAGAAGGGGTTGGGATGAGTTTGAAATCAGGGTTGGATATTTGAGATTGGTTAGGTTAGAGGGAATATTAATGAAATGATTTGTTATAATAGCATATTCACTCAATAATAGGGATTTAATTAATCATTTAAGCTTTTGATTGCTTTGTAATAATTAAGTAGGACTATAGCCAGATTGAATCAATTAGGCTAGGGGATTGATTTTGCAAGTGATGAGGTTGTGTGTGTGTATTTGGGTACCTGTTAGATCAACACAAACACTCAATAGGTCATTGCATTAGTATAAATGGTTAGATAAAATATTCAAAAACCACTAATATCGGCCTATTGCCTTCTAACTAGAA
>MU226878.1:3776017-3820181 GCA_018584345.1 Thuja plicata | reverse complement strand
AAATACACAAAGAAATTCTCACCAAAGATGAGAGCTTACAAATTTCTTCAACAAAAACTCATTGAGCTAGAAGAAGACACTCACAAGATATGGAGTGATATACTAAATCTTGATGAAAAGAGCAGTCCTGAAAGGGAAATCAACAAGACAGGTAACTCAATAGTTGAGTTGGAAAATGAAGAAGTGCAGACCACAGGTCAGAAACAAACAGATGTTATAGATGAAGATTGGTCAAAAGATGGCCAACATGATCAAGCATTGGATAGTCCCATCCACATTACCTTGGAGGATGAAGAAGCTTCCAAAGAAGATCTAACAATTAAGGGTAACTTAGATGTGGATATTAACGATGAATCATGGTTAGACAACATTGTTGACACAATAACAAGAAAAGACCCTGCAGCTGATATGCAAAAATATGAAGATATCACTGCCACAAGGAATAATACCGATGAACAGGACAAAGCTATTGACACTACAACTATCAATACGCCAACTAATATGAATATATTGATAGATGCTATCGATATACAATCCAGCTAGGACAAATCATCTAAGAAAGATGATGATATACCCAAAGATATGGGTATAGATAAAAATAAAGGGGCATCAAATACTCCAAAGGATACTAATACAGAAATGAAGGATGCCAACGATGAAAAGAAAGAGCAAGAGGCAGAGAAAATGAAAGAGGACATATCAAAGCAGGCTAAAGAGCAAGGAAAAAGTGAGGAAGTAAAGAAAAATGAGGACATGAAACAAAAGGAAGATTCATCTATTGACACACCCAAGGATCATGAGGAGACGTCTTCACAAAATTGGCTGGTGATCATAGAATAGGTACAAAAGGATGCCTCAATCTATTTACACTCACCAAAAAAATCTACACAATCACAGGCTTTGCAGATGGTATTACACCAATCTACCACCGTCAACTAGCCAAAGAAGAAGAAGAAGAAAATAGTAAAGAAAGACATATTGGCTGTCACACTAGATGAAGTCATTGAAGTACCAAATTGGGACATCACCACTTTGAACAGTGACAAACTTCAAGAGTTTGGAGTACTCTGTCAATGAAAAGCCATACAAAAGAAGATGACCAAAGAACACAGAGAAAACATGGCACTTGAAAAAGCCAAAGAAATCATCCAACAGCTGGTTCCTGAAGTAAAAATTGATGAAAATGCTTCAGTTAAAGAACAAATTTCTGTTCTTACCAACGCTATCATAGAGCAAGGGATAGAAGCCGACCAAGCAATGGAAGAACAAGTAGAGGAGAAATATGAATACAAACTAATTGATAATATAAGCCAAGAAGTGGCATTGAACAAGGTTAAACTCTCAGATTTAGTGATGAACTGGAACCAATGATTACAGAAGCAATAACCTTAGTTCAGGAAATGTGCACACTTGACAAATTTGCAAAAGAAAATAGTGACAAACATACATAAATTGATTCTAATGCCACTCAGAGTGCACAAAGCCTAACCTCAAATGCTAAGAGCATAAAGACACATCATGACAAGTGGTTGAGGCAAACAGGCTAAGACAGGAAATATGGGATCCTGAGACACAATTCAGAGGAGAGATTACAGAATTACAAGCACACATTTTACCAAATCTCACAATACTTCAGCAGCATATCTCAAAGGCTAGAAATCTAATAGCAACCCCGGAGATGTCTGTCGTAGATAGCATCTATGATATTCATGTAAGAATTTCACTAGAGAACATAGCTCTAGAAATGTTGAAAGAAAAATGGGAGAAAATGATGGAGGAAGTAAAATCCTCACATTCCCACCTTTTTGAGAAGTTGTAAGTACCTTTGTCCTTAGAATCAAAAAAGGAGGAAAGGCAATGTATATAGCTATGTACAATACATATATCAAAAAAATAAAAAATAAAAATAAAGGATATATATATACTTACACTTACCGGCATATACATAGGGGGAGTCATTAAAATGACTAAGGCAAAAGTATACACAGGTGTACATAATAATATACTCAGTATGTTTCACATATCATGTTTTTGATACTAATGTCAAAGGGGGAGATTGATGACATTATTTTGCCATTAGTATATTCAGAGGAAAAACACAGACAGAAAGCATTACTGGCAGACAACAGGCATCACCGGCGAACCATAAGTAGTACCGGTGAAATACAAGAATACCCGACAGCACAAAGAATTTTTGAGAAAAAATGCTAAGTATAAATGTGACAAGCTTCACCGGCGAACACAAGCATTACCGGCGAACACAAGCATTACCGACGAACACAAGCTTTATCGGCGAACACAAGCATTACCGGCGAACACAAGCATTACCAGCAACATAGTTTCCAGAATCAACCCAATAGAAATAGACAAGCATACCCGATGACATGTTCAAGAAGGAACACCGACGATCAAGAAAACCGACCATTAGAACCGACAGACAGATCAAGAACCCGCAAATTGTGGATCTAAGTTTTACACGTCGATTAAAGCAATGTAAATCTATTTATAGAGTTTTGTTTTTGTTTTAAATCATATTAGATGGTCATGCATGCTTTATGTAAATGATTTATAGCATCCTAACAAATCAAAAGCATATCTAACTACAGATCAAGATCACGTTGTATATCTTGAATCTAGAGTTAACATGTAAATGCATGAGTCAAGAATTGAGCCTAGATTAGTATAAATAGATGTTCGTACTCAATTGTGAGTACATGAATTCTTAATAATTGATAGCCATGAAGAGCATCTAAGGAGAAGAAGGCAGAATTCATGCAAAAAGAAGAAATAGAATACATCAGTTAACAAGAACACACAGAGGCTACCGACGAGTAGATAAAGGTAATACTCAATCATGGAAGGATGATTAATAGTATTTTTGGAGCTTCATAGGATCTATTTTATCAGCAATTGAAGATTGCATTTATCATCAAATCAAAGAATTATGTAGTTGCATTCTAACAAGTGCATCACATCTAAAATCCTTTTGTAGAAGGTGGACTTAACTGTCCTTTGTAAATCTCTTAACAGAGTGCACACTTAACAGTGTTGTTAAAAGCTTCAAACAAAGTAGATCTTAACAAGTCTCCGCTGTAATACTCCTAACAGGGTAGGTCATCAAAAGTGACCAAATTATAAGCCTTAACCAGCTCTTCTTATCTGCAGATAGTGAAGTTTGTGGGTAACAATCCCCACCACAGTTTTTACTTCCTTAACAGGAGTTTTCTGTGATACCATATCTTTTGTTATGTGTTATCAAATTTCATGTATGTTTCTTTTACTGTTACACATCGAATGGAATGTATGATATGATTTCATATGCATAAAGAAAGATGAATAGATAGGTAAGTTATTTTACAAACTGATGACTAAGGGTTAATGGGCTAACCAAGAAAAGTTTTAGTGGTACTGATTCACCCCTCCCCTCTCAGTAAAAATTATCTCAATATAATTCCAACACTTTAAACAAAATTCAGTTCAAAGAAGGTACAAGTAAGACTCCTTATGAATTATGGTTTAATCATACTCCTACTATGAAATATTTTAGAATATTTGGTAGTAAATGCTATATCAAAAGAGATGATGAGATAGGAAAGTTTGATGCTAGAAGCGATGAAGGGATCTTCCTTGGTTATTCCACTAAAAGAAAAGCCTATAAATGTTTCAATGTGAGATTGAGGAAGATGATTAAAAGTGATAATCTAAGGATTGATGAAAAGTTCCAGATTCAAGAGAGAATGTATGATTTTAATCAGAATACAGAGATCAAGGAGGTTACTGCAAATCAAGAAGAACCTTTTGAGATTGTTTGTGAGATCAAATTATGTCAAGATGACTCAAATGATCCTACTAAAATTCCTAAGACTCTGATGTATGTCAAGAAAAACCATCTTGAAGATCAAATTATTGGAGATGCAAATAGAGAAATGATGACAAGATCAAAATTAAGAGATGAAATTTGTTTGATTTCTCAAGTTGAACCACAATCTACTGATGAGGCATGTAGAGATGAATCTTGGACTAAAGTTATGCAGGAAGAATTAGAACAAATAAATAAGAACAACACTGGGAAATTGGTTCGAAGACCTAAAAGCAAGAATGTTATAGGAACTAAGTGGATTTTGAGAAAGAAAATGGATGAGGAAGGAACAGTGGTAAGAAATAAAACAAGACTGGTTTGTAAAGGCTACTCGGGACAAGAAGGCATAGAATTTGAAGAAATATTTTCTCATGTTGCTAGGTTGCAAGCAGTAAGATTATTTCTTGCTTATGCTACACATAAATAATTTAAGGTATATCAGATGGATTTGAAATCTGCATTTTTGAATGGAGATCTAGAGGAAGAGGTATACATTGAGCAACCTGATGGATTTCCTTTGATAGAAGATGAAGGCATGGTTTGTAAGTTGAAGGAAGCTTTGTATGGACTTAAACAAGCACCAAGAGCATGGTATACAAGACTGGGCAGGTATCTACTTCGTCTTGGCTTTATAAAAGATAATGCAGACAACAATTTGTACTTAATAACTAGTGAAGATGGAATTCTAATCATATAATTTTTTGTTGATGGTATAATTTTTGGAGCAAATGATGTAATGAGTAAAAGATTCTCTAAAGATATGGAAAATGAATTTGAAATG
This sequence comes from Thuja plicata, assembly GCA_018584345.1. Classification (NCBI taxonomy): domain Eukaryota; kingdom Viridiplantae; phylum Streptophyta; class Pinopsida; order Cupressales; family Cupressaceae; genus Thuja; species Thuja plicata. The sequence continues at coordinate 3,815,541 of MU226878.1, read as the reverse complement.
TCAATGATTGGTGAGATGAACTTTGTCCTTGGATTACAAATTAATTAGAACAAGAGTGGTATTTTCATTTCTAAGACCAAGTATCTTAATGAAATGTTGAAGAAATTTGGAATGAAAGATTGTAAACCTATTGGGACACCCATGGTGACTGGTTACAAACTTACTAATAATGATGAAACTCTGAGTGTTTTTCAGACAAAGTATAGATCAATGATTGGAGGTCTACAATATCTAACTCACACTAGACCAGATATTGCTAATGTAGTTGGAATTGTGGCAAGATATCAAGCAGATCCTAAAGAGACACACCTTCCTACCGTGAAAAGAATTTTTAGATACTTGAAGGGAACAATAGAGTACGGGTTATGGTATGAAAAATTTGATGATTTTATCTTACATGCATATAGTGATGCTGATTGGGAAGGTAGTGTGGATGATAGAAATAGTACAAGTGGAGGATCATTTTTCCTTGGAAAAAAGGCTAGTTTCATGGTTAAGTAAGATGAAGGATTGTATAGCTCAGTCTACTATTGAATCTGAGTATGTTGCTACTGATATAAATTGTACATAGATTTTTTGGATGAAACAAATGTTGAAGGACATTAGGATAATTTTTGAAGAGCTAGTGGTTATCCATTGTGTTAACACTAGCACAGTCAACATGTCAAAGAATCCAGTAATGCATTCAAAGACTAAACATATTTTGAAATTAAGTATCATTTCTTCAGGGACAAGGTAGCCAAGAAGGAGATCAGATTGGAGTATATCAGCATAAAGGAACATATAACATATATATTTACAAAACCTTTGCCAAAGGATGCCTTTGAGTATCTTAGAGGCATGCTTGGGGTAAAAGCCCCTCCTTGAGAGGACTAAAATGATGCAAGAATGCATCAGTCCAGTGGCTTTCAAAGCTATACCATTTTCTAGACTTGATGTATGGATCTACTCCTCAAGGGGAGTGATCACAGGAACATTATAGAACATATTTGGGTAATTTTGCACCTGGTTATGGTAGGCATGAATATTTGAAAAAGCTACACCTTATAGAAGAAAGAAAAAGAGCTATGGAACCCATTTCCATTGTTGTCAAAGGGGGAGAGATTCTATGAGAAAATTCATACTGTTTAGGGAGAGCTATGTTGAGGATATTGAGAAGATTGTATTGAGAGAGTACTTTTGGGTTGATGGATTTTCCCATATGTTGCCATCAATGCCAAAGGGGGAGATTGTTGGAATTGATTATTGCTGATGTTGTTGGAATTCATGTTTTGTCACTGATGTCGACATATGTTTCTATGGAGGCAGAATAGACTGGTTATTACTATTGATTGATGACTGACAGAGGTGTATGTGTAGTGTATGGTTGATTCAGAACAAGCAAAGATGGTGATCTATATAGAGATCTATGTTGTGATCTTATTCCTAAGGTCACACAACATAATAGTGTCTATTAGATGAGTTATCGATGTTTTAGTGAAGACTGGGTACTGGACAGTGACAGTGATTGACAGAGTTAGTCTTTGTGTTTTGAGTATAACTAATTACGAGCGATGTGGATTTAGGAAATGCGAGCTTAAGGGATGACAAAAGGCATGTTAAGGAATTTGTTTTATGTTTCGTAAGTTGTATGACTATTGGTGACGTCAGTTGTAGTGTGTGTTTTAGAGGAGACCTATTTGGGGCCAACTTCAGAGATGTAGCGTGTGTTATGGATTGCGAGCGTGGATTACAAATTTTGGATTATATCTGATGAATTGTAATTGATTTTTACTTGTTATAGGTACCGTGTGTATCTTAGCAAGAGGTTAAATAATTATTTGTATATTGGGAAAGCCTAATTGGATGATCTAATCAATTATTGTAATAGGGTATATATGAGAGATCTTTTCTTTTGAAAAGAGTATGTAAGAAGTGAATGTGATTAAAGATAGAGACAACGAAGTGTGGAAGCTGTGAGATTGATTGTCTGCAAGATGTAGAGAAGAGGTTGTGATTATGTTACTTCATTGGAACTGACCAAGCAAGGACAATTTCTATCAGACCATTCACTGGATTGTATATTTTTGATGCAGGAGCATCCTAGGATCCTTGGCAATCCTTATTAACCAAAAAGATGTTTGTTTTATTCCTTAGTTTGTTTGGAGGCTTCTTAGGAAATACTTTGTTGCTCGGGGTCTGTTCCTCGGGCATGCTTCTTTTTGTTGTTCGGGTCTGTTACTCGGCAAGCTTGTTTATTTTCCTGTTGCTCAGGGTGTTCCTTGCCCAAGTCACTCTATTTATCAGTCATCATTTTCCCAAGTTGTTTAATTTGGAGTTGGATCTGATGGCTGACTTCTGCATTGAATTTTGATTGCTGCATTTATGGTGGATTTCTCATTGGTGTTTGTGTGGACCTAAAACTGGATCTAGGGCTTCTCCTATGATTGTTTGGATGGACGACCCAATTGGTTTGTTTTTATTTTATTTGTATCTTGTTCTTAGCTTAAGGTGGCAGTGGAGAGGGAGATTAGATTAGAGAGAAGATTAACTGTTAAATCTGAGAATTTGGATCATGAACTACATGTTTGCAAAAGATCTGTAGTTGATCTTGAATTGTATCTTTGTATTTGGCCATAACCGGGAAGGCCTTATAGCCTGGCATGTTGCATGTAATTGAATCTAAAATGAATATGAATTGATATAAGTTGTTATATCTCTGTGTTGTTGAGTTTTCGTTGCGTGTCTTTGTTGTTGGCTACAAGTTTGGATAGTACTTTATTGGATCCTCCAACCTTGACTGCATCAAGTAGTATCAGAGCGAAGGTTGATCTGGTTCATCTCTTGTGGAGCTTAGGGTTTTCAAAAATATAGAGAGATGCTTTCGAGAAGATTGGACCCTAGGGCAATTACAGATCTTTTCGAGGAGGTGGAAGTGAGGATAACATAAAGATTTAGATCTGAGATGGCGGCAATGAAAAATGAAATCATAGAAGGTATCAGAAAATGTTGGATTACAAAGAGGCCATAGAACGAATGATGGTTATGAAGAAGTTGTTAAAGATTTTGAAGTTGTTGGATCTAGTGGAAATGAAAGAACTGATCAGATGGCAAAATCTGGAGGAGGAAGGTATGGTTAGTTGTAGAGATCTGAAACTCGGTTAAGTACAAGTTATCAAATGGAGGTGTCCAATTTCTCAGGTACATTAAAGCTCGAGGAGATGATTGATTGGATCGGTGAATTGGAAGACTACTTTGAGCTGGAAGACCTTGAAGATCCTCTTAGAGTAAAGTTGGCACGGGCTAAGTTGAAAGGACATGCTGCTCTATGGTGGAAAGAATTGCAAAGGGACCAAGAAGAAGAAGGTGAGATGAAGATCAATCGGTGGAGGTTGATGGTGGAAAAGCTAAAGGCTAATTTCATTCCTGCTAACTATGAACTTGAGTTGTTTAAGAAATTGTAGAATCTGAAACTGAAAGAGATGACTATAGAAGAGTATACCGAGGAGTTCTACAAGTTGACAATTGGGTCTAGACATAGAGAACTTTCTAAGGAAAAGGTGGCAAGGTATGTTAATGGTCTGAAATTCAATATCCAAGATGAGATTGGTATGTTGAAGATTGATTCTGTGGAGGATGCTTACCAATATGCACTGAAGGAAGAAGATAAGTTGAAGAGGAGACACTATGGTAATTCCCGAGGGAAAGAGAAGAAAGAACATTCGGTAAAAGATAAAACTAGAACTAAGGAGGAACCAAAACCTCTTGAACTGAGGAAAAGAATAGGTTGAGGTGTATTCAGAGGTACTTGTTACAACTGTGGAGAAGAAGGACATCGGTCGTATAAATGTTCCTATGCAGATAAGAAGTTTGGTAATCACCGAAATGCTCTGGTGAATGAGGTTGCTGAGAATGAACCTAAGGTGGAAAATATTAATATTTTGCTTAGGATAACTTTGCTTCACTCACAATAAGCTAATCAGAAGAAGACTCTGTTCAGAACCAAATGTAAGTGCAAGGATAAGGTACGTAATGTCATAACTGATGGTGGTAATTCTAAGAACTTTGTTTTGGAGGAGATGGTTAATAAATTGAATTTGGAAAGGAGGAAACACCCTAATCCTTATCGGGTTAGCTAGATACAAGATGTGTCTAAGGTCAGGATTGAGGAGCAATGCCTTGTTAATTTTAAAATTGGATCTTATTATGATGTGATACTATGTGATGTATTACCTATGGATGTTTGTCACCTGTTACTCAGTAGACCTTGGTAGTATAATAGACATGTTGTGTTTGATGGTCGAGCAAATACCTATATTGTTAGACAAGGTGAAACCAAGCATAGACTGATACCTTTGCAGGGAGGAGGAACTAAAAGATGTGGAGTTATCAAATATTGTCCAAATGATAGTGACAAACCTGAGGAGAAGGGAGTTGGAGAACCTATCTCAATGAATGAAGGGAAGAAGATTTTGAAAGGAAAAGAGAATGACATCTCTGAAGAACTTACAGAGATGAAGAAATAGATAACATATTTGACTAAGGTGGTGCAACAGATGTTGACACTAGTAACGCAGAGAGATGTAGATGATAGTGAGTTGATCAGTGAGTCGGGTGGGAATGTGGTTCATCAAAACACTGATGGTATTAAGGATGATCGGTGTCAACTACTGTCAGTTGGAAGTAAGAGATATGAGAAAAAAATTGGACTGATGAATTTTTTGGATGAGACAATGGACAAAATCAAGACAGTATGGAATGAAAGGCAAGAAGAGATATGGGTTAAGAAAAAGTATGGGATACCTGTTCTGATTCCCTTAGGATGTTCATAATTTCCTTTATGGGAACATCTTCTTTACTTGGGGTGTCTGATGCAGGAGCATCCTAGGATCCTTGGCAATCTTTATCAACCAAAAAGATGTTTGTTTTATTCCTTAGTTTGTTTGGAGGCTACTCAGGAGATACTATGTTTCTCGGGGTCTGTTGCTTGGGCATGCTTCTTTCTGTTGCTTGGGTATGTCGCTCGGGCAAGCTTATTTCTTTTCCTGTTGCTCAGGGTGTTCTTTTCCCGAGTCAATATGTTTCTCAATCATCCTTTGCCTGAGTTGTTTAATTTGGAGTTGGATTTGATGGCCAACTTATGCATTGAATTTTGATTGCAACATTTATGGTGGATCTCTCATGTTGGGGTTTGTGTGGACCAAAATCTGGGTCTGGGGCTTCTCCAATGATTGTTTTGATGGCCAACCCAATTGGTTGTTTTTGTGTTTAAGTTGTATCTTGTTCTTAGCTTAAGGCGGCAGTGGAGAGGGAGAGAAGATTAGAGAGCAAATTAAGTGTTAAATCTGAGAATCTAGATCGTGAACTGCATATTTGCAGAGATCTATAGTTGATCTTGAATTGTATCTTTGTATTTGGGTGTAACCGGGAAGGCCTTACAGCCCGACATGTTGCATGTAATCAAATCTGAAATGAATATGAATTGATAGAAGTTATTATATCTCTATGTTGTTGAGTTTCCAATGTGTGTCTTTGTTGTTGGCTACAAGTTTGGACAGTCCTTTATTGGATCCTCCAACCTTGACTGCATCAATTTCCTATATACACTTGTATTTCAGACTGTAAGTCCTGAGGGTGGCTTTAACCTTCTTTAGGTAGTGTGCCTAGGCAGTGAGCCTACTGTTACTCTTGACTCCTAACAGGATTTGTCCTTTAACAGGGATTGTGTATTGTAATGCATCAATAAGCTCCTAACATGGCTAAATCTTTTAACAGGGATACTATACTCTTAGTACATTATTTGTGGGTGCTAATTCCCACCAGGGTTTTACCTTTAACAGGGTTTCCTCAATAACAAAGGATTATGTTATTGTGTTGGCATTTATTGTGTTATCATTTGGATTAAAGTTTTGTTTATAAAATTTTATGTTTAATAATCTGTCTCACAACTGATTTACCCCCCTCTCAGTTGTGTTGGTGGACTATTATTCCTAGCATCTCCACTAATGTCATTCCTATTCAAAGAAAATTGTGATGAACTTGGAAACTAATCTATGAAAAAAATTGATTTCAAATTAGACATGCTAACTATGAAAGATGAAGTTCTTATTCTATTCAAAGAATAGAATAAAACTAATTTTTATTACAAAAATTGACTGATAAAAGAAAATCCTAACTACATAAGAGAGATCGCTTATGTTGATGAAATGTTACCTATACAAATAATGGAAAAATTATATATATATATATATATATATATATATATATATATATATATATATATATATATATATGAAATCTAAAGATATAATGACAACACCACATATTCATAAATACACCAAATAATAATAATAAACTATTTATGACCAATTCCCTATGGATGAAAATACTCTTTTTGATAGACTAAATTTGATTCCATGAACACCCTATTCTTAGTTTGGACATCCATTAAAATACAACTGTGAAGCTGCAACTATGACTATTTTACTTTCTCCCACTTTACTTTTTGTGTCCAAATAAATTTAATATTAAACATAAATCGTTCTAAGGCTAATTTTCTAGTTTACAACGTTGCATTTTCGTTTACGTGCTTTTCTCTAGTCCAGAGTTCAACATTCAGTAAAATAAACATATTTTCGTTACAGAATTGAAACTCTTTTTCCTTTAGGAAGTAAAAATAGAAACTCACTCAGTATGAATCTTCTATTGAAGAAAAATAATATGTGCATTTTGTAAATATAAAAGACGAACAGAGAAACAAACATAAAACAAAAAACAAAGATCAAAACAAGAACGCGATTTATAGTGGTTCAACAATTGCCTACATCCACTCTCAAACAAGGAACTATCTTGTATTAATCAATATTTTCAATACATGACCGCACACAATCATTTATAGAAAGCTCTTTGAATACGCAGAGATGGGAGAAAATGAATGGTCATGTGACCATTGGGCTTCATATACCAACAATCTCCCCTGTGAAGTCCAACCGATACAGCCATGCAGTGTGGCATCCCCTATTCCTATTCTGAATCTCAGAGAGAAACAAGACCATAAAAAGATCTCAACTTTGTTAGACTTTGTTCTAGCACACTCCGAATGAGTCTCCTCCACATGAAATCAGAATCAAAAATATCTTTTCCACATTATTTTACAGGTGCAAACTCACTCTCCCAAAACACTTTCCCTGCACCCATTTCCTTGAGTCTCTGCATAACATCATCCAACTCCATGACAAGATGTTGCTCATACATGCTCTCATGTTTGTTCTTATTTGCCTAGTCCAGCACCATGTTAAAGTTTCCAATGCTTAAAATTTCCAATGCTTCAACAAGATCATTATAGAGACAATCATTAAAATTAAAGAATTGCCTCTCACCATCATGGCTGCCAACATTATTAGAACAGCCTGAACTACTTCTATAGGTGCCCTTGCATCTTTAGAGGGGATTGAATTTGTGAGGAGTCAAGTCCACGCTGGGCATCATTATGTGAGCGGTGACCAATAGTGGCCCTCAAATTGTCAACGGTTCTTCCTTCACCGTTTTCAAAGGGTTGTAACAGAGGTTACCGTGGCTGCTTTCATAGAGATATGTAGGTTGTTTTGTAATAATCCCAGGCTGAGGAGTATTACGTGGACAAGTGACCACCCAAAGTAGCCCCTTGCTAACTATGTAAATCGTTGTGCACAAAACTAAACATGTAAAACATTAAAAACGTATTTGTAGATATAATATCTTACATAAGAACTTTTACAATTATCACAAAACTATGATTGATAAAAAATAAAAGTATTATTTAAATTCTGCATTGTTAATGTTGAAAACCAATTAAAATATTTACATTCCAAATTGAGATATAATGGCATCAATTAAAAAAAAGAGCAATGCAAGCCATACATAAACCAAAGGAAACATAATCCATCAACCCACAAGAAGATGTAATAGATGTTACAATGATGTTTTGCTTGACAGGACATAGAGAAGTTAGGAGAAAAATATTTTGTCCTAGATGAAGAATTGAAAAAATAAAAATATCCATAATTTGAAAGATGGAAAAGATCTTATCATGTAACAGGGTGGTCAAAATTCATGGATATGCTTTATTGACTGACATTGCATCAATAAACTGAGACCATTGAAAATGGTGAAATAGATAGACATTATATCTTTACTTCTTTTATTAACAAGTATATCAGTTTTCGTATTTGATAGAAGATTTTTTCATAGAAGATATTTGACTGGATTCACTTATCCACTAAACTTACTTACTCAGTAAACTTTATAAAATAATTATAACTAACAAGCTTAATTTTTTCCTTAGTATGTGATGTTTAAAAGTGGTCTAATTTTATGTCTCCCACTTCTTCACAATATATGTATATATTAATATATAAGCAATTTAAGCTCTTCCATTGATAACTGTCCATTCACTCATTCACTCATTATCAATAGCCTACTTGTACTGTTTAAAGGCTGCAGAAGTATGGTAGATATTACTAAGGACATGTACTCTCTTCTAACTCATGAATTCTTCTCATTCAAGCCCATTTTTCTTTTCTTGGTGGCCTCCCATTGACTTTCTGTTATTTATCTCTGTGCTTTGGCCTGATAAGAACAAATACCCATTTTCCTGCAAATTGATTGAATGACATTGGCCAATACTCACATTCACAGCAGATGATTTTGAAAAAGAGAAAAGATTTTTCTTTAAAAATGGTATAATTCAATTAAGTGTTAGCCAAAGAGTCAAAAGGAAAAATAATTTTTTTGTATTGAGAACATCTTATCAGATAATCTAACAGTTTTGACAAGTATATTGAGAACAACTTTTCATACAACCTAATTCTACATAATGTCATTCCATGCGGTTTGGTCGTACATGATATCGATATATATGAAGAATATAGGTTAGAAATTTGGGACAAATGTCTCGAGAACAACCTATCAAAAAACCTACATTTAGGTAACGTCATTGACTGATTCTAGATAGGCTCACACTGTAGTCTAGCCCTACTGATTTAATCTTGTCTAGAATCTATATGACCTTGTAAAACACACTAGAGTAAGGGAGAGTAAGGGATTGTATGGAAAATCATATTAGAAGATGTATGCAAAATGGAAGATTGTTGGCATCTTCCCTCTTAGTAATTATACAAAGATAAAAAGGATTTTAAAATAATTGTAATTAATGTAAGTGAGATTTATTCAAGTTTCTGATGTTCAATTATTGGCTTGGAAGCTATTATATTGTAAATTGTCTATTGGGGGTTAAGTCGAAGTGTATTGTGATTTAGTCAGTTATTTGTCTATTTTATTGTAGACATGAAAACATGAGGTATATTTTTACAGATGTACATTTGTCAAAACAAAAGAATTTGATTTTTAATATCTACAACAATAACATAATAGATAGTTTATCAGTTCAAACTAAATAACTTAAATATTAAAAGAACGTGTATAAATATGATATCTTGAACTCTTGTAGTTACCACAAAACTATAATTGATAAAGAATAAGTATTATTAAAATATAAATTAATAACATTGAAAACTAATTAAAATTTTATATCCCAAATGATAAAATGATATAAATAGAAAAGAAGCAATGAAAGCCATACATGAATCAAACGTAACTTAATTCAATGGAAGCTATGTAACTCTATTTTGGTTGACCGAACATGGAAAAGTTAGTAGGAAAATATATTAAACATAAAAATATCCTAGACAGGATGGTCAAAATCTATGGATATCATTTATTGACTGACCTTGGATCAAAAAAGTGAGACCAAAGAAGATGATTAAAAAAGAGAGTATATCTTCACTTCTTTTAGTTAAGGAGTATATCATTTATTGTACTTGATTGAAGACTTTCTGCTAGAAGATATCTGACTGGATCTACTTACCCATTAAACTTTATAAAATAATTACAACTCCAAACATTTATATATAATTGTACATCTTCCACTTCTTCACAATATATTTATATATCAATATATCAGTCAACAATATATAAGCAATTTAAGCTTGTCCATATTAACCCACTTGTACTGTTTAAAAGCTGCAGAAGTATGGTAGATATTATTTTTCAATGCATGCATCCCTTATAGTATAGTTGTAGATATTACCAAGGACAAGTACCCTTTTCTAAAGCATGATTTCATCTCATTCAAGCCCATTTTTCTTTTCTTGGTGGCCTGCCATTCACTTTCTGTTTTTTCCTCTGCATTTTTCTGTGCTTTTGCCTGATAAGACCAAATACCTTTTTCCTGCTAATTGATTGAATGTCATTGGCCAATTAAAGGAAATCCTGCCTTTAGTGTGTAGGTAACAACCCTTACATCTAATCATATAACAGAAATTTAACCCATATTGCTCATATCAACACTATTTGTTATCACAATTAACTTTCTTGTTTATATTTAGATGTGAAATCAAAGCTTTGAGGATAAGTTGTTTAAACTAAATTGACACAGTTTTTAATATAAATATACTATATACGGATTGCTTTCAATATTGTTTTTCCATCTTTAAGATTTTTTTAAAGTTCTAAGGGAAATAGGACTTTAACTGTTTCGGTTTGAGTTTGGACAATTTTCACAGTCAAGGAGAAAAGAGTCTGCTTTTAAAATAGTGTAATTCTATTAAGTGGCAGTTAAAAGGAAAAAAGAGTTTTGTATATTGAGAACATTTTATCAGACAATTTAGAGGTTGACAATTTTGGTTAAATATATTGAGAACATCTTTTTATACAGCCTAATTCTAGATAATGTCATTCCATGCGGCTAGGTTCTACATGATCTCAATATATGAGTTATATAAGTTAGAAATTCAGATCAAATATTCCAAAAACCCTACATTTACTTAATAACATTGGCTGATTTTAGATAAGCTCACACTATGTAGTCTAGCCCTATTTCTTGTCTAGAAATTTTACACATTAGAATAAGGGATTGTGTTCAAAATCATAATAGAAGATGTATAAAAAATGGAAGATTGTGGGCTTCCTTCATAGGTCAAGCCCCTTAGCAATTTTACAAAGATAAAAAGATTTTAAAAATAGATATAATTTATGTATGTGAGATGTTTATATATTCAATTTTTAGTCTCGAGAGATAAGTTAAAGTGGATTATGATCTGGCAGGTTAATTGTCTATTTTATTGTAGACATACAAACATAAGGCATGTTTTTTCCGGATACCCATTTGTTAAAAAACAATAGAATTTCATTTTTAATTACTTGCCTACTATTTTTCAACACAAGTTCAACTGGAAAGGGATATTATTTGGGGTTAGACTACATGCTAATGTGATTGCTGATGGTTTTGGACATGTTATTTTGTTGTATTTGTAGAGAAATAAATGAAAAACAATCTTTAGCAATTTATAACAATCACTAAAAGATTGTTTTTTTAAAACTTTATTCTAATAGTTTTTATTGTCTTGTTTCCTTGTTTTTCTATCTTTAACAGACGCCATAACGAATTTAAAGATAGATTTAAAAATTCAACATATTAAAATTCAAATGAAACAGCTTCAGAAAAGCAAAAAGGTCTGCAGAGCACAGGGATTGAGGTCCTTCTTGCAGAATTGATGGATGCTCATGCTCATGGATGCTCCTGCCTTTCAGTTGCTCTAAAATTCCATATGTCAATTTTGTTGTTGGTCTTGTTTTTGTGGAGACATTGCTGGTTAGAATTTTCGGTATGTTCAAGCAAACTGCTCTTTGTTGATCTGTTATTTTCTTACAATGTTTCATTTCACAATTATTTGGCGCAATCTATAATTGGAATCTGCATTTATTCATTTTAAAACAATAAAATCTTCAAGATTGTAATTAAGACAAATGGTATTGTGGTTGAATGCTCGATTCTAATAATCATGCTTCCTTAATCAACAATGGTCATATTCTAACGATATAAGAATTAGGGAAAGAAAAGAGGAATTTGCAGAAATGGAATTAATAGGTTATATCATGTGGATGTGGAGGTGAATATTGTAAAATGATAATTTGAAACATTATTAAGAACTTAATATTAAGGATATAAGAATTAGGGAAAGAAAAGAGGAATTTTTAAAATCGATTTAATAGATTATATTATGTGGAGGTGAATATTGTAAAATGATCACTTGAAAATTTATTAAGAACTTAATATTATGTACTCTAATGACTTGTGGGATCTTTAATAAATTGTGATATTGCTATCAAGATTCAATTGTGGAAGATACAATAATGAAGATGAGGAAGATGAGGAGGAGGTGGAGGCAGAGGAGGATGTTGAGGACAACGAGGAAGATGAGGAACAAGACTCAGACCACCTGCAAAATTCAGAAGACCATGATGAAACAAAGAGTGCATCCTCGGCAGCGAGTAATGAGGATGGATCTTCCTCATTCTCGGGATAGCACACAGAGCTAAGTGCATTCTGAGCTTTTTTGTCATTTAGTGCTCAGATAGTCTTGTTTTTACTTTCCTTAGGATGTTAAGGTTGTCAGGAGTTATAAATTGTTAAGATGCAATGGGTGGGAGCATCTGCTTGCTCCATTTTGGTTCTAGACTTAGTTATAAACTGTTAAGATTTAGTGGCTGGGGGCATTTGTTTGCTCTTTTTTGGTTCTAGACTGGTAATACTAGTCGTTTATGGATTATAGTTTAGACCTTTATGTATATGCTTAATATTAATATATCTTCTTCACCCTCAACCTCTTATGCACAAAAAAAAAGATTCAATTGTGTAGTTTTTTGAGTCAAACTCATTGACCCATGTTTCATGAGTAGTGGTTCACAAGAACCCATTTCTCATGAGAATGAATGGAACACTTAGCACTCATTGCATCTAGGTGATGCTCCCAAATGTGAAGCACTACGACTTCCCGAGAGGTCACCCATCCTAGTACTACTCCAGCTCGAGCCTACTTAACTATAGAGTTCTCTCCACGATTAAGCCCTCTTTGCAACCCCATTTGCAAAGCCTTCAACAAACATTGTACCTTATGAACCATTCATTAGAAAGCCCCTTAAACTCTTACTTATCAATCTTTAATAAAGATTTTATTTGTAATTTTTTATCTTTAAAAGTAAAAATTAGAAAATCTTATTTAAGAATATTTCTGAATAAACTACTTTCTATAAATATTTATGAATGGTTAAAAGCATAATACATCTCTAATTCTTTTACTTTATACTAGATTGAAGACTTTATCTAAGAAGGGATATCTGATTCGATCTACATACCTTCAGAAATATTTATCACGTAATACCTTCTAGATCTACATGATTTTAGCTCTTATGTGGCTAATAAAAGGAAATGTGAAGTAAGAAGATATGTGCTTTGTATTTATTCGCTTATTAATTCCGTTTGGGTACTGGAATACCATATCCTGGATATGGTCAATTCAGGAAGATGTTGCAAATTCAGGAAGATCCTTATCCTCAAAATGAAATTCGGAATATGGACCGAGCCATTTGGTTCAGTCGGAAGATGAATGAGAAGATGCATAAGGAATTTTAATTCTTTATTTTTTAATTTCTTTGAATATGTCGTGTATATGTGTGTGTATATACACAGATGCACACGTGTGTATATATACATACATACATGTGTGTATATATACATGCCTATGTATATACACATGTATATATATATATATATATATGTATATATACACATGTGTATGTGTATACATGTGTGTATAAACACACATGTATACACATATACATACATGTGTGTATACACACACATATACACACATTTGTGTATATATACACACATACATGTGTGTGTGTATACACACATACATGTATGTGTATACACACATGTATGTATATACACATACAAGTGTGTATCCATGTATACACATATACATACATGTGTATATATACACATACACACATGTGTGTATACACATACACACATGTGTGTATACACATATACACACATTTGTATATATATACACACATATACACATATGTGTATATATACACACATATACACACCATACATATACACATACAAGTGTGTATCCATGTATACACATATACACACATGTGTGTGTCTATACACACATACACACATTTGTGTATATATACACACATATACACACATACACACATGTGTATATATATACACAGTCACACATACACACATGTGTGTATACACATATACACACATTTATATATATACACATGTGTGTATATACACACATTGTATATATACACACACATGTGTATATACACACATGTCTATATATACACATGTGTATATACATATATATGTATATACACATGTGTATATACATATATATGTATATACACACATCCTTATAGCAATGTAATATACATCTTTATAGTCATGGATCCCACGAAATATTAAATTTGTTTTTGTAAAAATTGGAATTGGAATTTGAAATTCCAATTCCACCTATTTAGGTGGAAGATGATATTCCCATTTTGGGAGCAAAATGAGAATTTCATAATTCCAATTCCATTTTTTCCATAGACCCAAACATGGAATTTGGCATTATCCAGAATTAGATAATGCCAATTCCAGTCCAATTCTTGCCCCCAAATGGGTCTATGGCGTTTTCTCTGCATTTTTTTTTAGTGCTTTGGCCTGATAAGAACAAATACACCTTCGTCCTTGTACTTGAATCACCCACTATTTGTTATGACAATTAACATTCCTGTCTATATTTAGATGTCAATTCAATGCTTTGAGGATATGTTTGAACACACTTATAATAATAAATCCTAGTGTTAAATAGCTTCCGTAAACTAGATCGAGATCTGTAGCTTTCAATATAGATATAATATACATGAATATTTCGACTGTTTCAGCAGGGGTTTGGCTACTATTCATAGACACAACACATAATTTTAAAAATATATGTTTTCTTTGAAAATGTATGATCCTATCAAAATTTCCAAGTTTACAATTGTTGGGATATGAAGCTCAACTCTCATATGACTTCATTTTTCCCATCTTTTCGTATTCGAAGAGCTTTCTATAAATAATTGTGTGCAGTCATGTATTGTATTGGAGATTGATTAATACAAGATAATTCCCTACTTAAAAGTGGACGTAGGCAATTGCCGAACCACTATAAAATTGTGTTCTTGTTTTGATATTTGTTTTCTATTTTATTTCCATTTACAATTGGTATCAAAGCCAGTTTGGCTTGAGCAGAGATGGAGGAAGAAGATGATGACACTGATTTTGTTATTGAAGAATTTCTTAAAAATTTGGATTCGGCTGAAGAGAATGATGCTGAAGCAAGTGAGGATAAAGTTGAGGCCAAGACTCATGAGAATTACCAAAAGAAAAAAAATTGTGAGGTTGAAAGAAACTCCTATACATGATGTTTACTATGTTGTAGGCTTAAATAAGGAAACTCCTATACATGATGTTTGCTATATTGCAGGTTTAAAACACAATCTTTTGAGTGTAAGTCAAATCTATGACAGTGGTTACTCCATCTCATTTAATGGTCAAGGTTGTTTCGTTAAGAATGCTAGAGGAAATGTAATTGCTAGTGGGCTAAGAACATGAGGAAATGTTTATAATCTGATTGATTCTACAGTTCAGGAAACATCTTTAATCAATACTTATTTTATGACTCAAATTGAAGGCAATTGGCTGTGGCATAAAAGGTTAGGGCACATCAATTGTGATAACCTTGTTAGAATAAGCAAGAATAAACAAGTTAGAGGTTTACCTCTAATAAATAAACCAGCCAATATTTGTGATGAATGTGTTAAAGGAAAACAGACCAAGTCGTCTTTTAAAACAAAAGAGTATCTTTCTGAGAGGCCTTTGGAATTGGTTCACACTGATTTATGTGGACCAACTAAAACTCAATCTTTTAATGGGGAAAAATACTTTATGTTGTTTGTAGATGACTATTCCAGAATGGTCTGGGTCACCTTCTTGAAACATAAGTCAGAGACCTTTGATTGTTTCAAAAAATTCAGAAAGATGATAGAAAGGGAAACATATTTAAAGTTAAAATGTCTTAGGTCTGATCGAGGTGGAGAAATCACCTCTCAAGAATTCATTGAATACTGTGAAAGACATGGCATAAAGAGAAAATACTCAACTGCTCGTACACCACAACAAAATGGTGTGGTAGAAAGAAAAAACTGAACTGTTAAGGAAATGGCAAGGACAATGCTAAACGAAGCAAAATTACCAGACAAATTTTGGAAAGAGGTTGTTCATACATCAACTTATATTCTCAACAGGGCTTAGATAAGAATCAGAACATCTCACACACCATATGAATTGTGGTATGGTAAGACTGCAAATGTTAAACACTTTAAAGTTTTGGGTTGTAAATGCTTCATAAGAAAGGATGATGATGCGCTAGAGAGTTTTGGTTCCAAGTCTGATGAAGGTATCTTTTTATGTTATTCTACACATAGTAAAGCTTTCAAGTGCTATAATAATAGATTAAACAAAAATGTGGAAGCTATCAATGTGGTATTTGATGAAAGTACTATGTTTTATGACCATAAAAAGAATGATCAGGAAGAACATATCATAAGCTTTAATTCAGGTACAAAAAATCTACATTCTAGTGATGAGAAATCAGATTCAGAAACACCGCCTAGTGATGAGCAAGAAACTATGCCTATTCCTAAATTGACACTAAGAACACCTTCAAGAATTATTGCCAAAAGACATCCAGATTCTTTAGTCATCAGAGACATTGATAATGGTATCTTGACTAGAAGAAAAGCAAAATCTGATGAACATGCCCATATAGCTTAACATTTATGTTTACTGTCAGAATTTGAACCCAAAATAGTGTCTGAAGCCATTAAAGACTCTAACTGGTTACATGCAATGCAGGATGAAATAAATCAGATAGAGAAAAACAAAACATGGGAACTAGTACCAAGACCTGATGACAAAAATGTCATCGGTGGAAAATGGGTTTTTCGTAATAAACTTGATGAGAATGGTAAAGTGGTCAGAAATAAGGCTAGATTTGTATGTAAAGGTTATGCTCAGCAAGAGGGAATTGATTTTGGTGAAACATTTTCTCCAGTAGCGAGAATGGAATCTATTAGAATCTTTTTGGCATATGCTAGCTGTAACAAGTTTACTGTTTATCAGATGGATGTAAAAACAACTTTCTTAAATGGGTATCTTGAAGAAGAAGTGTATATGGAACATCCGGAAGGTTTTGTATCCATAGAAACACCTGATTATGTTTATCGGCTGAAAAAGGCATTATATGGATTAAAACAAGCGCCTAGGGCTTGGTATTCCAGGCTGGACAAACATCTGTTGGCTAATGGTTTTGTTCGTGGTAGTGTAGACAGTACACTCTACACCAAAGTGGTAAATGATGAAATTATTGCAGTTGAAATTTATGTGGATGATATTATTTTTGGATCTACAAATGATAGTTTATCTAAACAGTTTTCAGATATCGTGGAATCTGAATTTGAAATGTCCTTATTAGGTGAACTAAACTTCTTTTTGGGTTTACAAATATCTCATCTTTCAAATGGTTTGTTCATTTCACAAATGAAATATACAAAGGAAATGTTGAAAATGTTTAACATGGCTGATTGTAAACCAGTTGGAACTCCCATGGAAACTAGCTGTAAATTGATCAAGAACGATGATTCTCCTGATGTCAGTCAAACAAAATATAGGTCCATGATTGGCAGTCTACTTTATTTGACAGCTTCTAGACCAGATCTTATGTAGGTTTTTTGTATGGTGTCTCGGTATCAATCTGCTCCAAAACAGTTTCATCTTCTTGCTGTTAAATGCATTTTCAAATATATTCAAGGTACTTTGGATTTTGGTCTTTGGTGTCCACATGGTTCTGATTTTACTTTGTATGGATATACTGATGCAGATTGGGGTGGTTGTACAGATGAAAAAAAGAGCACCAGTGGTGTTTCTTTCTTTCTTGGTGATCGATTAGTTGCCTGGCATAGTAAGAAACAAGATTGCATTACCTTGTCTACATGTGAGTCAGAATATGTTGTTGCTACTGCTTGTTGCACACAGTTGATGTGGATGTCCTATCAACTCTTCGATTTGGATATACAGGTTTCTAAACCTATCTCTATCTTGTGTGATAACATGAGTGCCATTCAGTTGAGTAAGAATCTTGTTCAGCATTCATGCATGAAGCATGTTGCTATCAAACTTCTTTTTCTTCGTGATAAAGTTCTTGAGAATGAATTTAAGTTGATATATGTTCCTACCCAGACTCAAGTTGCTGATATTTTTACTAAAGCTTTGCCCAAGGATGCTTTTGAGCATTTTCATTCTTGATTGGGAGTCTACTCTCAATCTTCTCTGTCCTAATTCTGCCATTGTGGGGGAGCCTATTGTGTAGGTTGTCTACTCCTGCACAGAGTCTTGGCTATTCTTTTCAGCAGTCCTTTTATTTATCCTTGATGACACAAAAAAAGGGGAAGTACTGGTTCCTTTCATTGCTTTATCATTGGATTGGTGGTCATTTGGTTCATACTGGTTACTCTTTGTTGCTTGATATCAGTTGGCTCATATTGGTTCATATCAGTTGCTTTATCATTGGATTGGTGGTCATTTGGTTTATGCTTGGATTATAACATTTATGGCAGTTCAATCACAGTTCAGCTTGTCAGAATTGTTTTGAACTCTTCATGATCACGTCGTTGTGATATTGATTACAGGATATTCTATTGTGGTATTGGTTACAGGGTTCAGGGTTATCGGTGAAATTGCAATCTTTCCTTTTTAACTTCTTGATGGATATTTTTTTGCCATCAAGGACAAAGGGGGAGTTTGTTGACTCCGTCCTTGATGACATGGCATTATAATAATTTGGAGAAAGTTTGTTGCATTGTGCGGGACCACTCATTTACTTGACTTGACATCTCCACGGGTTTTATTACGGTTAAAGGCATATTCATTGCAATTGTTTGACTCCACTTGACATGGGTCTAAATAATGGTTAAGTTTTGGTTATTTGAGTAACCTTATATGGATGTCAAAATATTATGTTATCTATTTTTGGATGGTGAAAGTAAAGTGTTATTTGAAGCATCATTTCCTCAGTTTATTCAAACCCTAAGAATGAGTTGCCGCAATGATCACTGTATTTGTTGTCAACAGCTTTGATGCTTGGCTATTGGTTATGGGTTTTGGATATGTTATTTGTCTACACTTGCACTTGAAGAGGATGAGTTTCTTGGCAAAAATGAAGGTATCTTGAGGCTATTTGTTTCTCATATATTCTACAGGGCAATATCATCTTGTTGCAGGTATGTCTCGAATGAGAAAAACCATTCTTCTTTAAGGTAATTTGAAGTAGTTCTTTTTGTTGAAAACGGTTTTCCTATTGTGTCGTTTATTCTTTGATGGCAGTTAGTTATGAACATATTGTTCTTTTTCAGTTTCTTTTGATGGGTCTAGGTTGATGTTTCCGAAAGGGACATTTATTGATACATTTGTTTGCAGTGTTTATTTTGGAAGGATTAACAAGGGCATGGCAGGAATTTTGTTGAAAGTTTTATTTGTTAAAACCCTAACAATGGCACGACAGACAAAATTTGTGTTTGAGATTAAGGGTTTCCATGGCATATTATGTTTGGGTTTTCTCCTCCAAACAGTTACATAGTTTTCAGTTGTGAAAACAATTCTGCAACTTGTTCAAAATCAATGATTGTACATATTTTATATTCTTATATAAGAACGTATGGGGGTGCACAATATGATTTGAACATTTTTATATTGTGCATATTCATATATTCCTATCTAAGAAATTGTCTATATTGAAAGAAATATTATACAGTTATAAATGTCTATGAATGTGTGAGGTCTGTTTCATATGTTTATGCATATATGTAGCTTGGACTTGACATTTGTAAAAGGTGGGGTTGATGCTTCATGCAGTTGAAGCAGCAGAAACGTTGTAAGGAGTTGTTGCTCAAATAAAGGTACTACTTGGAGTGGTTTTTTCATCCTATGACAGAATCAATTTGATTCTTGAGGGTTTTTCCACTCAGCACAAAATCTGGTGTGTTGTCTCTTGTTATGGTTGAAGTTATATGTGTTAACACTGCTTTTCTAAATACTTTCTTTCAATTTTTCTAAAACTGGTTTAAAGTTGTTTAAAACATCATATATGTTTTTGTAGTCTGATTCACCCCCCTCTCAGACTTCTTTCACTTCCAACAGAGGCTTGTATATCGACGAAAAAAGAGGGTCAGAAGGCTCAAGCTATTGCTCATCGTGAAGATGAGGATGTAGTTCTTTTGGCAGAGAATTCTTACTAAAAAATGAAGCGCCCTAGACAGCCTAACGAAAAAGAGGTGACCAAACCGTCGTTCAAAAAATCAAAGAAACCTCTGCAAGAAGATAATGAGGGGAACATGGCGGGGACTCTAGAAGCTGAAAATTTTGCAAAAAATAACCGTTCGATTTGGAATGCTAAGGGTGAGGATTCTCTCCTAATATCGTTCTCTCACAACCTTTGCCAAACATTGGAGGAAACAACTCTAGTTTGGTTAATTCTCTGTGTATAGGTGAGATTTGGGAGACTGCGGGAAATTCTTAGTCCAATGCGGGTAACACTCTATCCAATTCGCAGCTTCTGCCACATAGCCTCATGATGGAGCCAGTGTCTATGCAGCCATCAGAAACTCAACTTTTACAAAGGAAAGTTAAAAAAAAGACTAAAAAAAACGAAGTCCCTCCTTGGTAACATTAGAGAATATGATGACTGACATTGTCCATAATGGACATCATGCCACATCTTTTTCCATGCGGTGAAAGAAATCTGGATGATGTGGGGTTCAAACTTTTTCCACCAACGGGCATCTTCAACGTTGAGGATTACTGCGAGTCGCAGGACATTCTAATGGTAGGAGCACCAGACATCTCGAGATTGAATAACATATTTGGGGATTTCTCATTCGAGGAACAACAGTTCTTTCTTGCAAGTGTCACAGACTCTAAGAATTAGTTAAATTTGTTCGAAGGGGACAAAATGGTATTTGTCTCCACTGCCAAGTCTGCCCAGAAGTTGAGAAATAGATGGGCCCTGGTGTATCATACGAATTTGAGTACAGATTTCTTGATGGCAAATGGAAGAGGAATTGCAGACCTAAGCCCGAGACTGCCTTCGTCAGGTGAGTTCATTGAGAAGGTTTCAAATCCCATTGGCACGGGTTAAGTTCCAACTAAGCTTTAGATAAAATGTACTAAAGATTAAAAAAAATGTTAAAGTTTTTTTTAAAATAATTTGCGATAATATAATGATTTTTTTACAATTTTTTTGTGATTTTCAATCACAAAATATGCAGATCATGAAAAACAGATCCTGAAAATTTTGTGAAAATCTATTAGATTTTCTCGTTTTTGAAATTTGGTCAATGGTGCATTTTGTAGGGAGCTTAGCCTCATCCTATAAGAATTTAGAAAAGAATAGAGGAATTTGAAATGGATTTAATAGGTTATATCATGTGGAGGTGAATACTCTAAAATGATCATTTGAAAAACTATTAAGAACTTAATATTATGTACACTAATGATTTGTGGGACTTTTAATAAATTGTGATACTGCTATCAAGATTCAACTGAATGGAACACTTAGCACTCATTGCATCTAGGTGACGCTAATAGAACTGAAGCATTGGTACTTCCCGAGAGGTCACCCATCCTAGTACTACTCCAGCTTGAGTGCGCTTAACTGCAGAGTTCTCTCCACGATTAAACTCTCTTTGCAACTTCATTTGCAAAGCCTTCAACAAGTATTGTGCCTTAAGAACCATTCATTAGAAAGCCCCTTAAACTCCTACTTATCAATCTTTAATAAATTGTGATATTGCTATCAAGATTCAACTGTGTAGTTTTTTGAGTCAAACTCATTGACCCATGTTTCATGAGTAGTGGTTCACAAAAAACCATCTCTGATGAGAATCAATGGAACACTTAGCACTCATTGCATCTAGGTGATGCTCACATAGGTGAAGCGTCGGGACTTCCTAGGAGGTCACCCATCCTAGTACTACTCCAGCTTGAGTGTGCTTACCTATAGAGTTCTCTCCACGATTAAACCCTCTTTGCAACTTCATTTGCAAAACCTTCAACAAATATTGTGCCTTATGAACTATTCATTAGAAAACTCCTTAAATTTCTACTTATCAATCTTTAATAAAGATTTTATTTATAATTTTAATCTTTTAAAGTTAAAAGTAGAATATCTTATTTAAGAATATTACTTATTAAACTACTTTCAGACTTTCTATATCATTAGAAATTGAGCATGGTTAAAAGGAGAATGCATCTTTAATTCTTTTACTTTGTACTAGATGGAAGACTTTCTCCAAGTGGGGATGTCTTATTCGATCTACATACCTTCAGAAATATTTATCACATAATAGCTTCTAGATCTACATGACTTTAGCTGTTATGATGGCTAATAAAAGGAAATATGAAATAAGAAGATATGGTGCTTTGTATTTATTCATTTTTTGCATTTTCTCTGCATTTTTTTAGTGCTTTGGCCTACTAAGAACAAATACACCTTCGTCCTTGTACTTGAATGACCCACTAATTGTTATGACAATTAATATTCCTGTCTATATTTAGATGTGAATTCAATCCTTTGAGGATATGTTTGAACACACTTATAATAATAAATCCTAGTGTTATATAGCTTCCGTAAACTAGATCGAAATCTGCAGTTTTCAATATAGATATAATATACAGGAATATTTCGACTGTTTCTGCAGGGGTTTGGCTACTATTCGTAGACACAACACATAATTTTAAAATTATATGTTTGCTTTGAAAATGTGTGATCCTATCAAAATTTCCAAGCTTAGAAATCTAATTAATCGTTCCTACAAAAAGTCTTTCAACCGTTTGAACTTTTAATGATTTTTATATTAGTTTGTATAAATATTTGTCGTTAATTGAGTTTTATCTTTTTGTGTCGCTACAATCGTGTAAGGTTTGGCGTTCTACCTTGCTCTCGAAGCTCAACCTTTCAATTTAGAGCATTTCCATAAAGCATTTTTAACAATCACAAAGACTTTTTAAACAGATTGAATGGAGCCGAGCGGATACAGGGAAGATACAGATCCTCATTACAACAGAGGCTTAGATACCATTTTTTCAGTATAGATACAAAAAGGGTAAACGGGACAGTATTGTGCAAGCATCAACAACCTCTTAAACAGTCACAACGCTCTGCTCTGAGATCGCAAGAATCCGAATTCAGAAAAAGTCAACAACAAGGCCGAGAAATTTTTCAGGGGTCTTGGCGGTCTCTCAACAACTATAGCAAGCATCAACAACCCTTTAAACGGTCACAACGCTATGCTCTGAGATCGCAAGAGTCTTAGTTCAGAAAAAGTAAAGAACAAAGCCGAGAAATTTATCATGGGTCTCGACGGTTCCTCAACATCCACAGCAAAGGCTGGGAGAAGCCAACCCTCAATGCAAATCTTATTCCGATATTCCCAACCACTAAAGCGGGAAGACCGTTCAATCGCCCTCTGCCAAAGAAGGCATGGACCAGTCTACACTGGAATATTCACAAGAAAAGAATGGAGATCTTCAGGAATAACAACAGTGAGATGGGAAAAGGCATTGGCAAGGCACATTTCACCTCACAAAAATCTCTTAACTTGTGGAGACATGTTGAGAATTTATCTTCAAGTTTAGAATCAACGTCACAAATACAAACTTCTTTGGAAAAGATGTCCTCACTTCCTAAAATTAAAGAGACAGATAGTTGGGGAAGGAAGTCAATAATGTTCTTAAAAGAGGTACACCCATGCCTAAGCTCAGAGGAGATTTCCATCACCTTCTTAGAGGATTCACTAGAGAAAAGAAGACATCTTTTAGCCCATCACACTCTGATATGCAAAATATCGAATTTAAATGTCTCTTGTACACATTTTTCTATTTGAGTTTATGCTAACTTGTCTAATGTGGAGCAACTTGAATCTTTAGACAATGACCATGGATACTTTCTTGTCACCTTCAAAGAGAAAAAATTCAGAGATGACACTTTTAGAATCAAGTCATGGTTCTATAACAACTTAGGGATTCACATGCAGCGTTGGTCCACCAAATTTTGACAGCTCTAAGAATGTTAATTATAAAGTTTATCCCTATGTGGATAGCGCTCGAAAAACTCCCAGCGGAGTATAGAGAGACAGGGACTCTGCAAATCATAGCTAACAAGCTGGGTATCTTCCTCAAGCATCAGATTATCCAGAACTCAGCCTCAGTCTATTTATGTCTACTCATGAATCTCACCAAAGAACTCCTTAGATCACTGAAAATCATCTCAAAATTTGGGATCTGGGTCCAGTTCATTAAGTATAATTCTCTACAGAACCAACTGGATGGCCCTCACAGATCAAGGCCAAGCACGGATGTTGCTATGTTAGATAGAGACCCGTATGGTAACAATAGTTGTGGGATGGAGTTGAACAGAGACACTGGAAATTATCAGATTGAGGATTCATCCTTTTTCCCTGAGGTAGGTTTCTCGTCAAGCACAACTCTTTCATTGTCAGTCCCTGAAGTGGAAAATTATAAAGAAGTCATGAGAGTTTTCCATTGGCTTCTTTACTATAAAATTATGGACTCAACTTTCTCATGTGTGAAGCCAAACATTCTTTTATTAACTTTCTCGTCAACTATCAGCAGCAAGGCCCAGGCTCATCAATGCAGGTGTTTTAACAACTCCTGTTCCATCACAAACACATGTCCCCCTCTCAAGAAGAACAGATTGTCACTTACTATTCAAGGTTCTATGCTCTCCACACCTTTGGGAGGGAAGAAGTCTTATCCCACCTTTACACAAAGTAAAGATGCGCTGCCCTCTCATATTCCTAGATTCAACTCGAAGGCTGCAACACAATTATTGACCCTATGGTTTAGAGAAGTGCAAGTTGAGATGATATCTAATTTGGCAGACCAAGTTATGGAAGAAGAGAGTATTTTACCAAGGAAAGTAATGTTTCATGAGGGAAGTTCTTCGGTGCAACATACTAATCCTTCTGAAAATACATCTAATCAAAGTGTGATTCAGGAAGCAAAAGAGAACTTCAAGTCAGGGTCAGGGTTGTTTCATGAGGGGAGCTCTTTTGAGGAACACCTGTCTCCAAATGAAGATACATCTAACCCGATAGAAATTCAGGAGGATGACATTTTGCAAACCAAGCTTAGTGGCTTATGGCATATGGCAAAATCAGAGAAGATATCAGGTTCCTCTTCGGATAAAAATTCACTAATCCAAAAGGTTAAAACCTTGGTTTCTTCTCCCACAACGAAGGTAGATATCACTGACTTTGAATCCCCCTGCAATAGTTTGGGAACCAGGAAATCATCAAGACTAAGAGCCAAAGAATTAAAGAATAGCAAGCCAGATCAGGAGGAATCTGCCAAAAAATCCACATATAGGAACAGAATCAAAGGAGGAATCATTCATCTCAAGTTGGTTGGAAAAGGACATCCTCATCGGAAAGCAAATGCAGAAAGGGGAAAGGAGGTACCATCTGAAGTTCAGAACACTCATGCTCCCATTTCTCCCAGAATTCAAGTGGTCTATGATCTCTTTGGGGGAGTTCAAATCAGTAACCCAGGAAAGGAGAATAACTCATTTTCATTTGTAGAAAGATTGCTTGAGGTGGATTATGTTGAGGAAGATGAAAAATGGAATAACATTGAAGGATTGGTATATTACAAAGACAAATCTTCAGATGTCTCTAAGCGAGAGGATATGGATTTTGAAGGCATCCCTTCAAATGTTGTTGAGCAGGTCCCCTTGGTGGACAAGGTTTCAGATGGAACTACTGTGATAGATAATGACTTTGCTGCTATTTCTCACATGTTTGGAGTACAAAAGTCTCTTAACAACAGACCAATTCCTGATTGTAGAATGATCAAGAAGAAAAACAAAGGAAGAAATTCCATGGTCACACT
This sequence comes from Thuja plicata, assembly GCA_018584345.1. NCBI lineage: Eukaryota > Viridiplantae > Streptophyta > Pinopsida > Cupressales > Cupressaceae > Thuja > Thuja plicata. Next base: position 3,789,605 of record MU226878.1, on the reverse strand, counting down.
AAGACTAGAAGACGGCGAAGACCCAGAACAATCCAAAATCACAGCCTATTTTAATGTAGGGAAGGGGAAGTTCCTTCCCAAGTCCCAATGAAAGTCCTTTCTTGGAATGTTAGGGGCCTCAATGCTCCTAACAAGCAGTGAATAGTGAAACGCTGCATCATGTTGGCCAAACCATATTTAGTACTTCTACAGGAAACAAAGATGAATATAGAACAACTCTCCATCTTCTCCAAATCTCTCGGAGACTGGTCCGTAGAGGGATGTGATGCGCTTGGATCCTCTAGAGGTATTGCCATTTTATGGAACCCTAGATATGTTAGATTTATCATTCATAGCAAGAAATCGAATTGGATGGGGGGTGAAATTTGGAGTCTTGCTTCCAATCTCTAGTTCTACATTATAAATGTATACAGCCCAAATCAGAGGAGAAGGAAATTGGAAGTCTAGTCAGAATTAAGTGAACACATACATGATTATGTAAATAAAAGTGTCATCATTGGGGGATATTTTAATGTCATTGTTCATCCCTCAGATAAACTGGGAGGTTCTCAAAGGGAATCACAATCTCAATGCGACTTCAAAGAGTGGCTACATGCAGAATCAATGTTGGAAATGGAACTGAAAAATGGGAAGTTCACTTGGAATAACAAAAGGTTGGGGCTTAGTAATATTGCTGAGAAACTAGATAGATTCTTTTTCAAAGGAGACCTTTCTCTTTTTCCCTTTTATCTTAAAGCTTCCATTTCTCCAACCTCGGGCTCATATCACTTTCCCATTCAATTGGAAATCCTCGGTGAAAACAAGCCTTTGCTTTGCCCTTTCAAATTTGAAAACACCTGGCTTAAAGATGATAATTTTCAGAGTCTAGTTTTAGATTGGTGGGCGGAATTTAGAATTAAAGGTTCAAAATTATTCTGCTTTATTTCAAAACTCAAATATGTCAAACAGAATATACTCATATGGAACAGAATGCACTTTAACAATATATTTATTTCAAAAGTGGAGGTGGAGAGCAAGATCAAGGATCTGAATGATTCTATTATGCAGATGGGAATGAATAAGGAAAGATGTGATCTAGAAAAAAGAACTATTAAGAGCTCAGGAAGATATTTTAGCTAAGGAAGAAATCATTTGGAAGCAAAAATCTAGAGAGAGTTGGCTAGAGGCAGGGGATAGAAACACTAAATTCTTCCATAACAACACTAAACAACGCCGCAACATCAATAGAATTCATCAAATTTCCAAGGAGAATGGCATTATACTACAAGATCAAAATGAGATTCAAAAGGAAATTGTTAGCTTTTACACAGAATTACTAAATAGTTCTGAGGTATCTCACTTTGCGGTACAAGATGAATTGCTTAGAGACATTCCAAAACTCAATTCATAAGCAAATAACTACTCTTTTCTCCTTGCCAAATTCTCTGAGGAGGAGATTATGGAGACTCTCTCTCACATGGATCTGGATAAAGCCCCTCACTCGGATGGCTTTCCTCCTTGCTTCTTTCTGAAATGCTGGCACATTTTTGGCAAGGAACTTACTGAGGCTCTAGAGGCAGGCCGCTCCTCAGGTAGATTCTTAACTGAAATCAACAACACTTGCACTGCCTTAATTCCTAAGAAATAAAATGCCTCTTGTATGGATGAATTCAGACCCATTGATTTATGTAATACTTTATATAAAATCCTTTCTAAAGCTTTAGCTGATAGATTAAAATAGGTCAATTTTTTATGGCATTATTATTGCACAAGAGGCCATCCACTCAATTCAATGTAACAAACAATCCAGCATGATTATCAAATTAGACATAAATAAGGCTTATGATAAAGTAGATTGGAGGTTTCTTGCAAAATGTATGGAGAAATTTGGGTTCTCTAAAGCTTGGATAAACCTTATTTACTACTGCATCTCTACTCCAAAGTTCTCAATCTTGGTAAATGGCACCCCTGTGGGTTTTTTTGAAGGAACTAATGGAATTAGGCAGGGAGATCCCCTTTCCCCCTTTATTTTATCACCATGGCAGAAGCCTTAGGGTGAAGACTTATCAGTCATCAAGACCAAGGAGCTATTCATGGAGTGGAAATTACTTCAATGGTTAAGGATATCACTTATCAACGATTTGCTGACGACATACTCCTATTTGGCAATGGTAATATCAAGGAGGTCTCAGTTATGAAAGAAAATTTGGATAAGTATGCTCTGGCATTGGGTCAAGAGGCCAATAAAGGTAAATCAACAATATACTTTCTCAACACCAGAAAGAAAACTCAGCAGAACATTAAAAATATTTTCAAGTTAAAAATTGGACACTTTCCCTGCTTATACCTTGGAATTCCTATATATAAAGTCCTTGGATCCAAAACTTCTTGGAAACCAATTGGGGAAAGATTGGACAGGAAGATGGATTCTTGGAAATCAAGATGGCTCTCTTAGGTAGGAAAGGTGGTGCTGATCAAAGCCACTCTGGCAACCATTCCCATTTATCTTATGTCTTGCCTTTCTCTTCCATCGGGGAGTTACTTGGACATAATCAAAAGACGGAGAAATTTTTTTTGGCAAGGGACCGACACCAAAAGGAAATTCCCTCTTATTTCCTGGGATAAGGTTTGCACACCAGTTGAGGTTGGGGGTACCGGCATCAAAAATCTGCAATGGCAGAACGAGGCACTTGGAGCAAAACTTTATTGGAAAATATGAAAGGAGAAGAATCTCAAGTGGGTTAGAATTCTTAGAGGCAAATATTTTCATCAATTAGAGGATGAAAAAGTTATCAGAGTTTCTGATTTTCCTAGAGGATCTAGAATATGGAATTTTATCTCCAATTCAAGAAATCTAATTGAGGATAACATAAATTGGAACATCAAAGATGGTTCTATTGCCAAATTTTGGGAATATTCATTGGGAGGGTTTCCAAGCATAAATCAAATGCTAGGTCAGAATAACATCAGTAAAATTTGTACAGAGAAATGGGGCCCTCTGGTAAAATTTTACATCTCTCTGGGCTCCCTAAACTTCATTAATGGTTCTTGGCACTGGAAATAGTTTTAAGAACTCAATATTGATCCAACTGAACTTATTCACTTGAAAAAGTTACTAAAGGACAGATCCTTTCTGATCAAAGAAGGTAGAGATGAAATCATTTGAAATGGCTCTAAATTAGGGGATTATAAGGCAAAGGATGGATACTTAATTCTCTCAGACACTTCTTCTCACAAACAACCACAATTATTCAATCAGCTGTGTTGGAATAAAGTTTGCCTACCCAAAGCAAGAATTTTTGCTTGGGAAACAATCCAAGGCATAATCCTAACCGCTAATTGGTTCCAGAAAATGGGATTTCATGGCCCTTCTAGGTGTGTTCTATGCTATACCAATGAGGAGGATACAAATCATCTTTTGTTTACGTGCCCCTTCGCATTGGAGTGTTGGAAATGACTTTGTGCAAAATTGGGATGGTCTGGAGCTCTCCTGAATGACATTCTTTCACTTTTCACTTGATGGCCTCAACTCTTCAAAAATAGTTTATGTGGCAATTTGTGGATAGTCACTCCCCCAATTATTATTTGGGAAATATGGAAGGAAAGGAACAGAAGAATTTTCCAAGATAAGTCTTTGGACACATCCTCACTTCTGAACTGTATTGAAGCCTCTATAGTGGAAGTTATGAATGCTAAGATCCAACTACAAAGTGCGCAAAAGAAGTATTATACTAGCTGGGATGATTATATGATCAAAAATTGGTTCAGGCTTAACTCTCCCCCCACAATTGGTATTGGAGTTAAAGATAATGCCACCCTCAGAGATAACTACAAGTGGAAAACTCCCTCAATAGGTTGGTATAAATTGAATTTTGATGGAGCTTCAAAGGGAAATCCTGGTCCCTCAGGGGCGGGTTACATTATTCATTCTAGTGACTGCTCCCTAATTGCCAAATTGGCACAACCATTGGAAATAGGCACATGTAATTTGGCAGAATTCAAAGCTTTGCTATTGGGACTGTCGATGGCATTTGAAATGGGCATCAAGAAAATAGAGATTCAAGGGGATTCCCTAATCACAATCAATGCAGTTAAAACAGGGTCACCTCCAAATTGGAAACTACAGGCAATTTCGGAGTTGATTCTAAATTTAATTAAAAAATTTGAATTCACAACGGCTAATCATATCTACCGGGAAGGGAATTTTTTGGCCGATGATCTGGAAAATAAGGCAGCACTGGGTGAACATATAAAATTCACAAGGTAGTTTGGTTGGACATGTGGTATATTTTAGATTTGGGATGGGCATGTGGTACATTTTAGAAATGGTCTCCAGGTGTCCAATCGAGATAGCTTAGCCTCAGTCTCTTCGAATTTAATACAGATCTGATGCTTGGAAAAAAGTGTTCTTTGGGGTTGATGTGATGGCTCCTGACATCTTCAAAAGGATCCTTGTATCCCCGATTCTGGACGGTGTTATAAGATTATAACATATCTCTCCCCAGGCTCACTTTGCGTGGATTGAACTATTTCATTTAATTCACATCACATCATTCAGGAAGATACTATCCTTTGGCTCTGTCGCACGATATCTCTCTACCTCTGTTCTAGCACAACTACCATCTTTTTTGGAATGACTGGAGCCTTTTTAGGCAGAGCTTTTGAAGTGTCACTAAAGTTGGAAATTGCCATTTTTTGGTTGTATCTTGAGACATGACATTGACAAGGAGAGTACGTCTCTCAGAATTTTTTTGAGAGTGTGATGCGATATCATTAAGTGGTTTCTCTTGCATTAAGTTGGCGAGCTGTTCATCTTGGAAGCATTGATATTTTCTTCAAAAAAATTTCTTGAGCTCAAGAGTGATTGATATCCGAGGTAGAGAGATGGATTCCCTGCTTAAATTTGGTTCTGATACTGATAAAATTGCCTTCGATACCCCCATTACCTCCTATCAAATCAATGAAGTTTGTATCTTTCAGCATCCCTTAGTCACTCATGCTATGAGGAAAGTCTTAGGATACACTTTTTTGTGTACAAATCACAAGTTCAGGGTTTTTTCAGATATTTGCGCGGGATTCCTTGCTAGCATTCTGGTTGTTGGGGCTTCAAAGACGTGGCGGAGGATTTGTGTGATCGCTTTTTCTCTGGGAATTTCATTGTGGGATTACACAAGGTAGTCATGAACATTGATGCAGATCTCACAATGCCTTTTCCCTGGGACTTAGCTACGACAATGACTGCTGGGAAACCTTCTCAGGTTTTGGAATCGGCCCCAGAAGGAATATTTACGCTGGACCTCCTCGACGCCTTCACATTCTGTGGGGCTAGGAATGGGAAGACCATCAGCTGGGGCTTTGCATGATGCGGAGAGGGTTAAAATTCCTCTCTAAATTCCTAGGAATTGAGGATGGCTTGAGTGTCCCGTATGGAGAAAACTTAGATGAAACTCTCCCCTGGGTGTATCAATACAAATATGATGAAAGGTTTGTTGGGCTCGGGAGCTTAGACTCATCAGATAATGCAGTCATAGGGGAGGAAATGGAGGTGGATTCTTATGATGACAATGGTGAGGTTGAGGCTAAGGGTGATGATGAAGAATATGAAGACAAAGAGGAGGTGGAAGATGAAGATATTGGTGATCCTGAGGAGGATTCTTTTGAGGAGGATCTAGAGGACAGCGGCTCTCCAGCTTTGGGGGACAGCTCCAAATCTGGTTTTGGAGAAACCAATGAGAATGACTCCACTTCTCCCTCCGTGTGACCACATGAGCTAAGTCCATTGGGGGCTATATGTTTTTTTTGGCATTTTTCATTTTGATTTTGTTTCGTTATGCTATCATTGAATTTTGAACTTCTGCAATACTTTTCTTTGGTTTGAGCCTAGGTGCTCTGTTTTGGGTTCACAATTCTCTTGGTAGAATTGGGTTATGAACCAGAAACTCTCCTGTATGTATATTTATGTTTTACAATGTATATACTAATACAAATCTCATCTTTGGCCCCTTAATGATCAAAAAAAAAATTTGTCATTTACATATAAAAAAAGGATAGCTGAAAAATCTCATTACAACCTTCTTAATAACATTTACAGTAGAAATTTCGTGGTGAGTCTATATAATTGAAAACATTTACGATATTTTTTCTTGCATAGCAATTTTGTGGCGAGTCTATATATATGAATATAGTTTTAACCTATGAAGATTTTTATTGAGCTTATATAAGTGAAATGTTTATGTGTAGGCGGGTCTTCTTCTGCAGTGTCGATGTAGTCAACAAGGATTTAAACCCCCGTCACTGCACCTCCCTCACACTAGGTGTTACCTACAAGAATAAAACCATATCAAAATTTTAGTTAATATAGATTTAAAATAATGACAATCTAAATGACAAGCATATATAGAATTTAAAAATGTAAACAACTAAGTACACTAATACATACCATGTGACTATCAAGGCCAAATGAAATGACTGAGATGTTGGGCTCTTCATCTTGTGTCATGCCCTCCCCGGACATCAAGCCCTATTAAATAGACCATGAAAATAAACATTAGTACACTCCAATGACAAGTACATGAATAATAATTCTCAAACTCATAATTCCATTACCCTTCTCAGTGTGTGTCACAACACACCCTTTGCATTCAACCCCTCTAACAGTAGGTGGCACCCGTAAGAGTAAAATAAGATGAAAAGGTTAATTATTATATGATTTTTAATTATAATAATTTAAATGACAAGCATGTTTACTGATAAAAATGTAAATGACCAAGTGCAAAAATATATATATTATAGAGCTCTTAAGGCCAAATGAAATGGCTGAGAGTGTGACATCCTTCAATTGTCTCATCTCCTCCTCTATCATCAACTGGACATAAATAAACCATTTATAAAAACATAAATGTGCAATCATAATATGTTATCTAATAAAAATATTTATTTAAAATTAAATGCACTATGACATTAAATGTTAAGTCTTATCGTAACATGAGGAATGAATGATGGATATGCATCCTCATCTCTTGTATGTGAGGACTCTCCATGGTACGCTCCAGTCCTTGAAATGAAATCTAGCACACCACTCATATCATCAACCTCATACTCTTATGTGTCTATAGGGTCCTCAATAGACTCATAGAGGGGACCCAAGCATATATTTTGGCACGTAGTGAAATTATGGGGAACACACATATGTGCACCCAATGACGATGTATTAATAGCACTGTGAGGTTTCTCCAGTGATGCAATGTGCATAACCAAATGGCTTCTCAAAGTGTGAATGTCCCTAATGGTCTCTGAGGCTGCATGTATAATAACACATGGATGCTTCACTGGATGAGGGGGAGAAATGAGAGGAGAGAGAACATATGGTCCATGTACTACTTGATGCTCCCCTAGTCTATCTTGGGGATGGCCTCCACCTACGCCCATGAACGGTCTCATACTCCAATAGTTCACACGATGAACCAAAAAAAACTCAAAATATAGTTTTTTAATGAAATAAAAATGGGCATCCATATTGTTTTTGGGTGGTTTATCAAAAATTATCCACCAATGATCCCATAAGTTGTCTTATATAGCAATATGCGTGCACCATTTCATGGACAACTTCTCTTTTTTGGTATCAAGAATTTGTACAGTATGAGGATTCACAAATAGGGAACATATTTGTTGTTTAGTGATTCCAAGGGCCTTCACCCCGTCATAATCCAACCCATCATCAAACTGGGCATGCATGACATCTCATCATCAACTATAGCATTATGCTACGTGGTGAGGGTCTCCACTAACTGTATTGTAGAATCTATTGTAGTAAACATTGAGGCTAATCTAGGGATCCTATTATACACATTTTTGATACCCCTCAACTGATTCAAATTATTGGGTATAAGGTCTTCTAAATGTCAAGGGTTTATAACTGGAGGGTTTTGTACTTGTGGGTCTCTAGGATGTGGGTTTTCAGGCTATTGGTTTTTGGGGGGTGGTGGGTTTGCAAGCTTAGGATTATCACTATTATATGCCATACCTTATTAAATTGTAAATTTGTATAAATAAAATGAAGTTTAAACAATAGAAACAATTTCAAATTGAAAAAAAATGAGCTTTAACCTAAAATCTAAAAATGAAACCAAAAAATTCAAATAAATGTAAAAAATGCAATTAAATCCATACCTGGTTATGGACTTGTGAAAAAAATTTCCCTCTTTGGATCAGATATCAGATATTATTTGGTATTGGATACTAAAAACAATGTTTCCCGTCAAATGTCGTGAGTACAATGACCCATGACATTTAGGTTTTTTTTTATATAAAGTCATAGGTATCTAATATCGAATATGAAATCTGATATCAGATACTAACATTATTTTTTATTGGAGTGGCAGCCCCATGTAGGGTCATCGCTCCAATAAACAATATATATCATGTTATATATACGTAGAGCTACTGCTTTAATTTTATTATAATATATAAAATATGTATTATATTATATATAATGTAATATATATAATATAATATATATAGATATATTATATGATATAATATATTATAAATTAATATATAATTATAACATAATATATTATAATATTACATTTTTTATCATATTTATGTGCAATAATATCCGATATCGGCTACTAATTTTTGGCCAGGTGTACTGACACCCAAGCCTACTAAAAAGTCAACACAAAATTTTTGTGTTTTGGGGCAGATGACAAACACTTTTTTTCACATTGCCACTTTTTGCCCCCCATGATCCTACACGTACCCATAGAAGGATGACTACATCAGGTGGCACGATGAGGTTCTAATTTCAATCAAAGACATCAATGAAATTATAGAAGACAATGACCTTGTATGGAAAGTGAGGCTTGAACAATGACCAAAAAATACAAATCCTTGTTGATGGTAATTCAACAAATTCAAGATATGGATAAGTACACTTTTGATCGGCTTTATGGGGATTTCACTTCCTATCAATTGGACGAGCTTAGAAATAATCATATGGACAGAAAGGATGTTGTATTCAACTTAGAAAAAAAAAGGTTATAGATGTACCTAAGATTAACAATGATATGGAGGATGAAGAAGAAATCTTTGTGATAAGACTAAAGAAAAGACTTGGAAAGTATAAAGTTAGTTACCCTTTAAATGTTTTTCTTGTGGAAGAATAGGTCATTTTTCTACTATATGTCCTTATAAGGAAGATAATGTTGAGAATCCTAGTGATGATGAGAAAAGGGATAATCATAGAAGGAATAATATATCTTTGAGGACTAATAACATCCAGAAAATGGTAAGAAGAGTTTTTTATTTTGTCGAAGCTCATTCATAAAAGGATAAAGATGGAAATTATTCAAATGATAAGATATTATTTCTGGCTATCAAGGAGAATGATGGCAACTGATTTGGATTTCACTGCTATGCTTCTGGGAATGATTGTGTGTAAGTTTTTAGCATCAACACTTCAGATCATACTCCATGATCCATTCTTGAGCTCTCTCATCCTAATGATGGATCATGGAGTATGATCTGAAATGTTGATGCTAAAAACTTACACACAATCATTCCCAGAAGCATAGCAGTAAAATTCATGGATTGTGGAAATTTTTTATCATTAACTGATTTGGATGTCAAAATGTTGCAAAAGCAGTGAGAGATCTACTATTTTAAATAAATCCCTATATGTAAAATAAGAATCTAGACCCTAGATTATTGATTCTAGATGTTCAAATCATATGACCAATGATAGAAGAGAGTTCATTAATATTGAAAAGTATGATGGAGAATTAGTCTCATTTTCTAGTGAAGGCTATGCACATATCAGTGGTAAGGGAACTATATCTAATGATGGAAAACATAAATCTAGTGATGTCTATTATATTAAAGGGATAAAGAAAAATCTATTAAGTGTAAGTTAGTTATGTTGTGAAGGATATGAGGTTAGCTTTCAAGGAACTAGATGCAAAATTAGAAAAGGTTCTAGAAGATTGATTGCAGAAGGTATACAAAATGGAAATATTATTTTTTAATAATGAAATTCCATTTTTAATGACTTGCATGTTATTTTTTAACCCAATTTGAGATGCAAAGAGGATTTACTTGGCGTTGGACTACATATTAATGTGATTTTTTTATGGTGTTATACATGTTATTTTCTTTTATTTATAGAAAAATAAATGTTAAAAAGTCTTTAATGTTCATATTAGTCACTCCAAGATTGTTTTTATAAGGCTTTACTCTGATTTTTTAATTATCTTGTTTCATTATTTTTTCATCTTTAGTAGATACCATGACAAATTTACTTATGGATTTATAAAGATAATAAATTAAAATTCAAATGGAGCAACTTCAAAAAAGAAAATAGATATACAGAGCACAGGATTGAGTTCCTCTTTGTAGAATTGATGGATGATCATGATCTTCTTTTCTTTGGCTAGTTTCTACATCTTTTTAGCTATTCTAAAATTCCATGTCACTTTTGTTGTTGATCTTGTTTTGATGGAGATATTGTTAGTTAGAATCTTTGGTATGTTTAAGAAAGCTCCTCTTTGATGATCTCTCATATTTTTGATAACATTGTTGATGGTGGTTGAAGTTTTTGTTTCTTATTCTTGAGAAAAATACTTTTTGTTGATCTTCTATGCTACATAAAAATCTTCCTATATTCAATATAAAATAATTGGTCATATTCAAGATTATAATTAACACAATTGTAGTTGAATTTTCAAATGTGATTGTGGCTGAATTATTTGTGAATGCTCAATTCTAATAATCATGCTTCCCTACACACTTTTAATAGAAATGGGACAATGGTCATATTATAAGGATGTAAGATAAGGAAAAGAAAAAAGGAATTTGAAATAGATAGAATATGTTATGTCATGTGGGGGTGAATATTATAAAATGGTTACTTTATTTTAATTATAGAAACAAAACAATTAAGATTATGCACTAATGATTTGTGGGATGTTTAATATAGTTTTTATTTCTATTTATTTTTGTCTTTAAAAGTATAAAGTAAGATATCTTTTTTATGATTATTTCTTAATAAACTATTTTTTAATAAAAGTGGCAAAGCCACTGAAATTTTTATTGAGATTGAAATGAAGTACAATATTCAAAATGGGATGAAACTATAGACATTTCTTGTGGGAAATAAATTTACAATCTCATCTTTAGAGACCAAAAGAACGAATAGGTTAAGTTGTGATTTTGTCTCTAAAGATGAGTCCCATGGGCATTCTAGGAGCATATATAAGAACATGTTTATGGAAAGTAATGTGTACACATTACCTAGAGTTAAAGTAGAGAGAGAGAGAGAGAGAGAGAGAGAGAGAGAGTTTAAACTATCTAGAGTAAGAGAAAGAGGACTAAACAAAATCGTACATAATTGTAACATCAACGAGCAACAATCTTATCATTCAGGTAGTTTAGAACTAATTATTTGGTTTCTTTAAAATTAGTATGGTGAATCCATTTTTAAATTTTGTGGGAGAGAGGGGAGGGGGAGGAGAAGGGAGAGGGGGAGAGAGGGAGAGAGGGAAGAAATAAAGGGAGAGGGGAGAGAGGGAGACAAATCTTTCAAACTGTCCAAAATTGGACATAAGTGCAATATCAACTCAAATGTCTTATCATTTAGGTAATAGAACTACTCCTATGGTTTCTATTAGAGGTTAATTGCACCAAGATGGTGTGAAAAAATGGGGGTATAAGTGGCCACCTTTTTTAATTCAGGTAAACCTGAACTTGGAAGAGAAACTTGAGTCTTACACTCAAAATTAGAAGATGTGCAAAGAACAAGAATTGTAGTACTCTGAATCTAGTTTCTTAACTAATATTGTTTTTTAAAAATAGATAAGATTAAGAGGGTTAAATTCATTGTTCATGAGAAACTATTCCTTATTTTTTCAGGAAAACATAGCATAGTGTCTATCGTGCGCATCAAAAAAGATATAGTTAGATTTAGTATTTTGAAAAACCCTTTGGTAGAAACATAAAGAATAGCGAGAGCTAGAAGTTGTGTATTTTTTTGTAATTTTTTTTAAAGGTTTTTTTGAATTGGGCACATCCTTAAAATCAAGAGTATATTCGTGCACTAGACATAACTTGCATCAAAATGATCAAAAACATAGTTTTTTTTATAATGCTTATAGAATCAAGTACAAAAAAATAATACGTAATTTATTTTAAATTTGGTAAAGTAGATTTAAAAATATTAAGAAAATGGCACACATATGTCTCTGAGAGCTATGGAAACACTAGTAAAGAAAATTAAACTTTGATATGTTAATGTTGTCCAAAAATAGAAACAAATATTTGGTTAGAAAGCTCAGAAGATATGTGAAATTAGGGTGGTAATTTTACAAATACCCAATGGATGATGTGTAAACATGATGATGAGGAAGATGAGAAACCAATCTGAAAAAACAAAAGACATGAAAAAGGAGGGAAATGGAGGGAAATGAAGGTCCCAAGCCTCAGGGTTGTTATCCAATCTGATTACCTAACCATAACACGATTGGGTTTTAAAAAATTTAAAAATATGATCTTATTTTTAAACTTTAAAAACGTGATCATGTTTTTAATGGTTAAAAACACATCCTATTTTTAAACATTCAAAACATGATCATATTTTTCAACATTAAAAACATAAACACACACACACACACACACACACACACACACACACACACACACACACACACACACACACATGTACATATATAAACTCATTTATGTATCCTAAGACACATTAATAGATGCACAAGGAGATCTTAGGATCTCTTATGAAATCTAGGACCCCTTATAACATCCTAGGACCCATTAATGTATCCTAGGAGCCCTTATGACCAATTAAGAGGTATATGACCCCTTAAGACTTCCTAGGACCACTTAGGATGACTTATGACACCTAGGACCCCTTAAGAAATTCTAGGACACATTAATGTATCTTAGGACCTCTTAAGACACCTGGGACCCCTTAGGATCCCCAAGACCCATTCATGTATCATAGGATGCCTAGGGACCCATGAATGTATCCCAATGCCCATTAATGTACTCTAGGACCACTTAGCACCCATCAATGTATCCTAGGACCTATTAATACATACAAGGACCTCTAAAGACACTCAAGAGACCTTAAGACATCCTAGGACCCATAAATATATCCCAAGACCCTTAGGACTATTTAAGACACTTAGTACCCCTTAAGACATCCTAGGACAAATTAACGTAATTATGTATCCTGGAACCCCTTAGGACTACTTATAACACCTAGGACACCTTAAGACGTCCTAGGACCCATTAATGTATCCTAGGATCCCTTAGGAATAAATAAGCCACCTAAGACCCATTAAGACATCCTAGGATGCCTTTTGACCCATCAATGCCTTCTAGGACTCATTTAGACCCATTAATGTATGTTAGGTTCCCCTAGGACCCATTGATGTATCTTATGACCTATTAATATATCTTATGATCCATTAATACATATGACAACCCCTTACGACCACTCAAGGAACTTATGACCCCTTAGACATCCTAGGACCATCTCTCTCTCTCTCCCTCTCTCTCTCTCTCTCTCTCTATATATATATATATATATATATTCCCA
>MU226878.1:3760716-3774346 GCA_018584345.1 Thuja plicata | reverse complement strand
AAATATGGTGACTATACACGTGTGTGGTATGGTCCTGAAACAAGCATTTTGAAAAAGTGGTTTTTACACATACCTACTCAAAAATAATTTATACCATGTGGGCATTAAAATAAATTACATATTTGAAAACTCGACTCCAATAACTACATTTTCTATTAGTGAAGTTTTTTGAGATTCTATCTCTAGGTGCCTCAAATTTTGACATCAATTAATAGAAAATTTGAAAAACAGGGAAAAGACTTCCACTTTTTTCCCAAAAGTGGGACTCAACTTCTTGCAGCCACCCACAAGGAGACAGAGGAATAAAAAAATTTAGACATAATTACAACAACATCTCACCAATCTTATCATTCAAGTAGTAGAACTACTTTGGATGCATTCAAAGAATCATGGAGAATCCATTTTGAAATTTTGTTTGTTTGTGTGTGTGTGTGTGTGTGTGTGTGTGTGTGTGTGAGAGAGAGAGAGAGAGAGAGAGAGAGATTTCAAATTGTTTGTTATGGCTTGACTGGTCAGAATAATACTCTTGTAACTAAGGATTGGACATCCTTATCTTACTAGAAATAACATACTGAACTCATTTCAATTATCAACCAGGGACGTAAGCTTGAAATGGTATCAGCAAAGTATATGCTCTAATCCACCTTAAAGGTCATTACTATTTACGTAATGAAAATGTTGAAAGAGATACTAAAATAGGAAATAGAATCGATAGTTTAATCTACAGCTATGAGAACATGCTATGGAAAAAAACTAACTATTTTCTTATGTTGTAGGAACAACCAACAGTTCTATTACTGAATGGTTGCAGGAGCAACAGAGTCCTAAATGCTTCAAATGACTTAAGACTAATTCCTACTAAACTATGAACTAAGTTCACCTCCCGCATGGCCCCCCACGGAAGAGTGAATGAAACAAAACTCAGAGATTAAGAATTGAAGATCTCATTTATTCAATCATAAAACAAAGATACAAAATGTGGTAACAAGATTGTATTTTCTCTATTACTAGATTACAAAAGGATACCTGTAAAGACTAACTAACTAAGGAACCAGAACTTCCAGCTTATTTAACAACAACTTTTAAAACAGAACTCCTTGCAACTAGGATTCCCCAACATCAGGGATATGACAATATTTAAGATACATGATCAACATCTTTAAATGAAGGAACAAGTTGTATTCAATTACGCATGAATCTAGGAATGTGACATTGCTGGATTTACTCTGTAATGTTTGTTACTCCGTATTGACCCAATATGCAATAGAAACCGCTAACGACCGGGAGTGGTGGAATCATCATGAGTCCCAAAAACATTTATTCTCTTTATGGCACCACCTCATCCTTCGATGTTGAATTATTATTTTCCCATTGACTCGCCATTTCCTGCAAGAGATTAGCGTGCATACATATCCAAGACAAAATCCATAATAAGTTTTCTTCACTAGCTTTCTCTTATCACATGGCTATAGGAAAAACCACCCAACTTAATGCAGGATGAAAAGACACAAGATTCATTCTATATAACCATGTAATATATAGATAGCATATTCATAAACTTTAAATGCACACACACTCATGTAGTAGTTTCAAAATATAAGCATAAACAATCTGAAGAAGTCCTATGAAAGCTCATGAAGTTCTCAACTTTTAAGCATAAAAAAACATGAAATTATAAACTAGATTAGGCCTTAAATCGGCCTCATCATCTCCCCCTAGCTTTTCCTTTTTCTGGTCCTCTAGAAAACATGTAGTTCTTTACCCTCGCTATCATTCTATGATCTGCAGCTGTACTCTAACCAATACCTCTCCTGCCAAGCTCTAGTAGAATCCTTTTGTGTCCCTGTGTGACTCCCACCTTCTCACTTCCCCTGCCATATCATAGTCTTCCAAATTTTTTGAGTTGGCCAATAGAGGGGAGATAAACAAGGGTGGATGAAATGCAAGTGGAACCCAATAACTCTTCCTTGCTCTTCCCGAGGTAACATACCATGGAGCTCACCTATTTTACATTGTGAAATTGAGGGGTGAATGTGGCTCCTTGTTTCTTAAGTCCCCAGTCATGCTAATCCAACACCATTGAATTGATTTTTTTTTGCTTCAGGGAACTCAGTTTCAGCCATCCGAGTATACTCATCGAAAGTTGCCTTTCTGAGAGGATTAATGATCTTACTTCCTTCCTTTGATTGAGCCACCTTCATCCAATCATAATAATAAGTCTTGGGGTCTTTAGCTTCTGGCCTTAGATAGATTTGGCTTAGGATTCCCTACTTATCTCATTCTGAATCCATTACATAAGGGTTCTTAATTGGATATTCCCGACATACAACAAGGGATTCTAGTTCTTATTATTGGGTACAACCAGGTTGTGGAGGAAAAATTCACATAAAAAATTTTGCATTGTTGCAGGAGAACTATGGAAAGCTTGGAAAAATTTAAGGGGTTCTTCTAATAATGGAGACTTATTTCTCATTATACTAGTCAATTGATAATTTAACAACTGCTCTTTAAGAAATATGGCATAAACAGGAGAGGGGGGCCTACAACTCATTAACTTAGGTATAATTGATGTTACCTTAGTTAATTGCTCTTGAAGTTGCTCCACCTCTTCCTCCTTTTTCCACAAGTTCATGATAAGTTTGATCAATGACTTGATGCAAAACCTTCTTCTATTTTCTCCATTGTTCTCTCTCCATCACTAATTAATTTCTTAGCTAAAAAATAATAGAAAATAATGTCATAGGGCTGGGGATATCTGATAGAGTACCTTCACCAATATTTGACCCTACTGCTTGTATATCAGCCAAATTCTCATTACTTGGATGTGCATCCTTTGTAGGGTATGTCCATATTACCATGGACTGCTTAGAATTATCACATTGCTGAGCAGTTGTACCTAGTGCATTCAATCCTTGGCTTAAAACCTGCTCATCCATCTCATTTACAAAACTCATATCAACACTAGAGTTTTCTTCAAACAGACTTCTCCCTGCTGTTGTAGGAGGTGAATCTGGCATGTCTTCTTCTATAGAAAAGCACTCCCCTGATATGATGTCATTGTTCGAATCAACGAGGTCATCATCAACTTAAAGTCCATGGGAAGATTAAACCCTTCTCTAAAACTTGTAGGTTTGTTGCTTAGAGCTGCAATCATCTCCAATTATTATACATTCTGTCCTCAGGGGACTACCCTCTTTCGGCTTTAGGAAACACACCAGGAAATTCTGTTGACTGTCTCCCATTTCATCTCTTTCTGGCTCCCCTAACTCAGAAATGTCAGGGTCAATAGCTGACCTTTCCAATGATATATTTGTGGTCGTACTCTGCTTCATCCTACAACTTCTCCTCAATGGGGTTTCCTCCCTTTTTTTAGCAATTTTTCGCTTCTTAGAAGCGGTTGGAGCTACAAGGTATTTTTCCTTCATGTGTTTACAAGAACCAGAGGAAACTTGTTTTCCCTCCTTTTCTCCCCTCATAGAATCCCTAGTTTCATTGGTCAGGGAGGAAGCTTTTTCTTTAGAAACTTTCTTCTTACCCTTATTCTGGGCCAACCCAGATGTAGAGGCTTTAGGAGAATGCTCAGGGTTCTTAGACCTAGGTTTTCTTCCTGAAGAAGACCTAGGTTCTAATTCTTCAATAATCTTGAAAACCCCATGTTTTGTTTGAACCCTTTTCCCCACTCTATGCCTTAAAGGACTTAGGGTTCCCTTCTCAAATTCCCCCAAGATAAAATCTTCCCATGACATGTCTGACTATTCTCTTAAGGCTTTTTCAACAATTAACTTAATCAGACAATGGTGGGAGACCATATTAGGCTTACCTTGTTGTACCAATGAAGCCCTTTTCTTTAGGATATTGAATAAGAAACTGGGTACGTTTATGGGCCGATTATCATGTCGTAGACAACTTAAGAATTTGAAATGAACATCATGGAGGTATGCTTGAAAAACTTCACAAGTGAAATATTTTATCACATATACCGCACATTGCTTGTAAGGTTCTGGTAGGGATAACCTACTGGTACCCTGCTTCTTGTCAACCTCCAGTGGTGGGTCTACATGTAGGGTAAATTGTAGTCTAGGAGTTTCTAGGTTGAAGCTATCTGAGATTTATTCTCCTTCCAGCGGTAATCCCATGACCTCTTCCACAACTATTTATGAAAATTGCACCCGCAACCCTTTGACAGTGGCCACTCCATCATCACATTGTGTCTAAAAACTGTAATGTCACTTCTCCATCCCAACTGGTGAGCTTCAAAATGTAATCCAGCAAACCCTTGGCTTGAAAACGTGGCCTGCAAGCCTAATCGTTCAACAAAAGATCATGAACCGTAGGTTCACACCAAACCAAACCACCACCCATCCTTGCAGAGTATCAATGGACACAAGACAATTGCAGAAAGTACAAGAAAGCTATAACAAGGAATTTCAAAAAATGCCAAGAGTGCGAAGCTGCAAGTAATTCAAAGATGGAAAGTTCTGGAGTTTCAATAATTTAGGCTCTGCATGATAATATGAGTGCAAATATACAGGATATCAAGAGTTAACTATTCATAATTACTTATCAGATGTCCATACTAGCCTCCTTTCTATTTTTGTGCGAAACAATTTGCTCTTTTCAGGGTTGTCAAATCATGGAAGTTAAATTTGGCAACATTCGTGCAAAAGTGCAAATCATTTAAAATTTTTAAAAAGAATAGCACACAATACGCACATAAATATATTAAAAAAAATCTAAGATTCCCCCCCAACTTAAGTGAGCAATTAGTCCCACAATTGCACATGTGACAAGAGCGCAGCCAAGTAAAAAAAAACAATTAATGAATTAATTATCAGGGATAGTGTACACGAACCTGATGAAGCACTGGTGGCATGAAGAAATCATCATCCATTGGTGGAGAATGATGAGATGGATGGGTGAACTTGACAAGAAATAATGAGATGGACTTTATTGTGGAGAAAGTACTTTCCTAACGAAAGTGTTTATTATGGAGCAATGCGAACGTGGCTAAAGAGAAGAATGAATATGAGTGGGCTTCTCATATCCATTTGCTACATGAGACCCTTGACCATTATAAAATTAAAATTACTGTAGGAACTCCTCTTTTCTCTAAAGTTTATGGTACAACTTAAGCCGTTTACCATTAACCATAAATTTGAAACGAACAGGATCAACAGTAGACAACTGAACAACACCATTGAGAAAAACAACAACAATTTCATAGGGCCCCAACCAATGCATTTGAAACTTACCAGGAGCATGCTAGTATCTGATATCGTACAGGAGGGCCTAGTTACCAACTACAAATGTCTTATCCTTAATAAATTTATCATGTCATTGCTTATGTTGTTGTTGCACCAACTCCGTGTTAGACAAAGAAGATTTACTCCACTCATCAGGACTATTTAGGTTGAGTATGCGCTCATGTTGAGCTTTAGTAAGATCCAAAATGAGCTCTAATGTTGTCTATAAGGTTTTATGCTCGAATTCAATAGGCACCATAGCAGACTTACCATAAACTAACTGAAATGGGGTGAATCTGGTAGTAGATTTCCAAGTTTTCCTATAAGCCCAGAGTGCTTCAGGAAGCTTGGATGCCCAATATTTTTTATGAACGGAGACTATCTTGGTAAAATTGGCCTCTAGTTCCTAATTGGTGACTTCTACATGGCCATTGGCTTGCGGATGGTAAGGAGATGACTTGCCATGTCAAATATTATACTCTTCCATTAAAGCAACTATGAGGTTGGAAGTAAATTGAGCTCCCTGATTAGACACTAACTCTTAAGGGACACCAAATCTTGTAAAAATTAATTCATATAAGAATTTGGCAACATTTTTATCCCGAGGATGCTTCATAGGTTTAGCCTCAGCCCACTTAGTGACATAATCGGTGCAGACCAAAATGTAAGAATTACCTTGAGAAGAAGGTTCAATTGGTCCCACAAAGTCAATTCCCCATTTATCAAAAGGTGTCACAACCACCTGCGGCTGCAGGGGCATCTCATCAGTTTTAGTAGGACTTCCCATTCATTGGCACCAATCACATTTCTTGGTATACTTAGATGCATCCTTGTGGAATGTTGCCAATAATATCCAGTGGTCAGAATTTCGAACGTTGTTCTCTTTGCTGCAAAGTGGCCACCACATGGCTCATCATGACATGCCTAAATGATATCATAAGTTTCATCTTCTCTGATGCATCGTCTCATGATCTGATCTGGACCAGTGTAAAACATGAATCCAACAATCCAAGAAAAGTTAAAACTTTTCTCAGCGAGCAATTTTCATTCCTTAGAAGAGAAGTGAGCTGGTGTCCTCCCTGTGGTGAGATAGTTTGCAATGTTAGCATACCACGGGTTTTGCGTTGATAATAGGAAAATATTCTCATTTGGAAAACTGTCATCAATGGCTGCAGAATCATCAAGAACATGCAAGTGGGAGAAAAATTTAGCTATAACATTGGCTTTCCCCGGCTTGTCCATAATAGTAATATCAAATTCTTGCATTAGCAACAACCATCGAGCCAACCTCGCAGATGTGGTGGGTTTATTCATCAGGTACTTGATCGCTGAATGGTTAGTATGGAAAAATATCTCATAGCCGATAATATAATGCCTGAATTTATTCAGTGCATAGATTACTGTTAGCAATTCCTTCTCTATCATAGTGTAATTGAATTCTTCTCCATGCAGGTTCTTACTAATGAAATAAATGGCATGCTCTACTGCATCTTCCTTCTATCCAAGGATTGCTCCAATAGCATAGTCAGAGGCATCTGTGTGAATATGGAATGACAATCCCCAATTGGGACCTCTCAATACTGATGTTGTTGTGAGAACATCCTTAAGCTATAGGAAGGACTTGTCACATTCAGAATTCCATGAGAATTCAGAATCCATTTTCAAAAAGTTAAAAAGGGGTGCTATAATTTGAATTAAATCCTTAATAAACCTCCTATAGTATCCAGCATGCCCAAGAAAACTCCTGACATCCTTTTGCTTTTCTCGTGTAGACAGGGTGCTGATTACTGCAATCTTTGCTAGATCTACTTGAATACCATGTGAGGAGATGAAATGTCCTAAAACAACACCTTCCTCCATAATCATGAAGCACTTCTCACTATTGAGAGAAATATTGTAGTCCTGACATCTCCTCAATACTTTTTCCAGATTGGCTTTAGCTTCATCAAAAGTGTTCCCATAGGCAGTAAAGTCATCCATGTAAATTTCCATATAGTCAGCAGATATGTCTAAAAAGATACTTATGATAGCCCGTTGGAAAGTGGCTGGAGCATTGCACAAGCCAAAAGGTAAGACAAAGTATGAAAAGGTTCCCCATGGACAGGTAAAGGTGGTTTTCTCCTTTTCCTTTGGAGCTATTTTGATTTGATTATAGCCACTAAACCTGTCTAGAAAAGAGAAATATTTCTTGCCAGCTAAGTTATCAAGGACTTGGTCTATAAATGGGAGTGGAAAATGGTCCTTCTTAGTGGTTGTATTTAGCTCCCTATAGTCCACACAAACTCTCCATTTACCCCCTTTCTTGGGTACTATAACTAAGGGTGAAACACATTGCTATCGGAGATGGGGTGGATGAAACCAGCATTTAACAGCTTCTGAAGCTCAGTCTTGACTATGTTTCTTAGGAGAGGATTAACTCTTCTCTGGGGCTGTCATACAGGTTTATATTCTGGGCTGATGTAGATTCTATGAGTACAAAGTTTAGGATCCAACCCCTTCATGTCTGCATAATCCCAGGCAAATGCCTGCTGATTTTCCTATAGCAATGTTAGGATATCTTTCTGGTGTGGTAGTGACAAGGCACTGCTAACATTTAACTTCTTCCCTAGACTAACTTCCATTTTAATTACCTTATCCAAAATGGACATCTGAGAAATTGGAGGAGAATCCATCTCATGGGGTGATAACGAATGAAGAAAGTGGGAGGATGATGAGTATGGAGGTGCATTTGGATATGGCAAAATAGTTTCCAAGATACAGTCTAGTTGTGAACACAACTGAGAGTCATATTCATTTGTGAAAATGTATGAAACTATCTCATCATCTTCCCTAGAGGCTACAAATGGATCTCTACCTATCATCATGAGCTGATGGATTGAGTTTTCTTCTAATTCAACATCTTCTAATTCTGGCCATACTACATCATAATCTTGCAACTAGGGTTGAGCAGAGGAATATAGAGTCAAGTTCTTAGTATGGATACCATTATATATTGTCATCTTCCCTGACCTATAGGCTATGAAGGCATAGAAGTGGCTAACCATGGTCTCCCTAGGATTAGAGGATACCCTCCCATATCGGCTTTAGGTGAGAGGACAACAAAATATACTGGATACTCCCAAGAGTGCAATGTAACTATGACATCCTCTATCATCCTGTCTGGTTTGACAGTAGAACTATCGACAAGTTGCAGGATGGTTGGTGTATCTCTGAGACCAACAATATTCAATTAAGACAATACCTCCTTATTCATGACATTTATAGAGGCACCCAAATCAACTAAGTCATTTTGAACTTGCATTCCATGAATGGTGACAGTAACTACAGGACTTCTCAGGTCAGAATATTTGGGAATAGTTAACTTTTCCAACATAAGATCAGAAAAATGCCCTACAACATGAATAGTTTTAGGATCTTTCTTCTTTCTCCCAAGCTATTTGATGCAAGATTGTCTGATGGCCTTAGTATAGACAAGAAATTCTTTAATATAATCAAGTAATGGTATTTTTAATGTCATCTGCTTCAGTTAGTTGAGAAAATCGGTGACTTCTTGGTTCACTAGGGGCTCAACTTGGTCTACTAACCTTTGAGGAAATGGGGATTTTTTGACTATAGGAGAGGTCGGTGGAGTTGTCACATCCATATTCTCAGAAGGGTACTCTTCAACTTCTATTATTATAGGCATTTGAGGAGAAGCAAGCATAGTTCCTAACCTTAGATGGGTATCATTCAAGGAGATGGCATAGCTTTTCTACTGAGCTGGTGGCTTATTATTATGATTAGGATTAGGTTGTGCTGGTAGCTGGGTTTTCTTAGGCAGATTGTTATTGGCTGAAGGAGGAGGCATTATAGCTTGTTGTTGAGGTGGAGACATCAAAGCCTACTAATTGGATTGGCTAGGCCACTGGTTGGGCTTTTGCCAACCCTGTTGAGGTTGTTGCGAACCCTACTGAGGTTGCTGCCAACCCTACTAAGGTTGCTGCCAACCTTGCTGAGGTTGTTGCCAATTATTATGCCCACTAAATCCTTGGGGACCTATATTCTAAAATGTTTGCCATTGACTATTATTATTATAACTTTGAAGAGGGTCTTGTAGCATACCTGGTCTTGGGGCCCATGGCCTATGTTGAGAAACATAGAGCACTTCCCCATTTTCATCAACAACTTTGAATTTGGTAGGCATCGGCTGAGACTCCAAACTTGCAACAGACTTGCACTTGCAATTCCTCTTCTTTTCTCGACAATGTGGACAATATTCAGCCAACATAGCATCAACATCTTCCTTCTTCCTTGGGGCATGCATTCTATCCAGTTGAGTTGTAACATCATTAATGATGTCCTTCTTGAAATCAAATAGAAGATTGGACAGCTCCATCTTTGATACTCCTAAACTATTGGGCTTATGAGGCAAATCTCTGATTCCACTACCCTTCTTAATAGTAGCCCTTAAGTTGTTCAGACATATATTTTTTATGTCTGCCCAATTATTCTGAGTGATGTCACCACTAGCCATAAGGTCCAAAGCTTTTATACTCCCATCATTAACACCTTTGAGAAAAAGATGCTTTTCGGATTCCTCGTTCAATTGATGCTAGCTATTCTGTTGCAGATTGAACATAAACCTTGAGACATAATCCTCCAAGGTCTCATCCTCCTCTTGAGACATTTTGAAAATTTCATCCCCTTTTAAATCTTGACCCCTATAGTATTCCTTATATTTGGAAAGAAACATATTGCTCATGGCATCCCAATCTACTATAGCATTAGCTCCGAGCCCCATGAACCACCTTAGAGAAACCTCTTTAAGATTTGAGGGAAACAAATTGAGCTTATGGGTTTTAGTTGTATAGTCATAACTCCTGCAGAGGATATCAAACTCAAAGAGGAAGGTCTTTGGGTCTTCAGTAATAAGGAAATAAAATTTTGGAAGTGTAGAGGTTGGTATGTTATTCAGATTTTGGTTACTCTGTTGAGGAGGAATAGGGAAAGGAGATGTAGGTTGAGCCATCCTTGGAGGAGGGCATGGATGTTGGGGTTGATATTCGGGTTCAGCAAAAATTTTGTTCAAATGCAGGGATGAGTCAGAAGATGATGTTCAAGGTAGCTGTTCGTGGGCTGACGTCAGCAAATGGGTTTTCAAATGGTTCTTCAATCTCTACATTCAGAATTTGGGGTTCCTCAAGCTCAAGGTTAAAGATATCAAAATGTTCAGCCTGATTATGGTGAGGAAGGAATCTCCGAAGATGATCTCATTTTCTATGCATACAAAATAATGCAGAAGTTTAAACTAAGACAATGACTCTGGTATGGATTAGATTGACACCATCCCCAGCATTAGCGCCAAAAATGACTGGTCAGAATAATACTCTTGTAACTAAGGATTTGACATCCTTATCTTACTATAAATAAAATACTAAACTCATTTGAATTATCGACCAGGGACATAAGCTTGAAATGGTATCAGCAAAGTATATGCTCTAATCTACCTTAAGTGTCATTACTATTTACGTAATGAAAATGCTGAAAGAGATACTAAACTAAGAAATAGAATCGACAGCTTAATCTACAAATATGAGAACATGCTATGACATAAAACTAACTATTTTCTTATGCTGCAGGAACAACCAATAGTTTTGTTACTGAATGGTTGCAAGAGCAACAAAGTCCTAAATGATTCAAATGACTTCATAGTAAGTCCTACTGAACTATGAACTAAGTTCACCTCCCGCGTGGGCCCCCATGGAAGAGTGAATGAAACAAAACTCAGAGATTAAGAATTGAAGATCTCATTTATTCAATCATAAAATATAGATACAAAATGTGGTAACAAGATTGTATTTTCTCTATTACTAGATTACAAAAGGATTTCCGTAAAGACTAACTAACTAAGGAACCATAACTTCCAGCTTGTTTAACAATTTTTAAAATAGAACTCCTTGCGACTAGGATTTCCCAACATCAGGGATATGACACTCTTTAAGATACACGATCAACATCTTTAAATGCAAGAACAAACTATATTCAATTATAGATGAATCTAGGAACGTGCCACTGCTGGATTTACTCCATAATGGCTGCTACTTCATATTGACCCAGTCTACAACATAAACTTCTAATGACCGGGAGTGGTGGAGTCATCATGAGTCCCAAAAACAATTATTCTCTTTATGGCACCACCTCGTCCTTCGATGTTGAATTCTTCTTTGCCCATTGACTCGCCATTTCCTGTAAGAGATTAGCATGCATACATATCCAAGATAAAATCCATAATAAGTTTTCTTCACTAGCTTTCTCTTATCACATGGCTACAGGAAAAATCACCCAACTTAATGCAAGACGAAAAGACACAAGATTCATTCCATATAACCATGTAACATATAGATAGCATATTCATAAACTTAAAATGCACACACACACACACACACACACAACAATTTTGAAATATAAGCATAAACAGTCCGAAGAAGTCCTATGAAAGCCTATGAAGTTCTCAAGTTTTAAGCATACAAACACATGAAATTATAAACTAGATTAGGCCTTAAATCAGCCTCATCATGGCTTATGTTGATACTTACAATTGTGTTTCCTATGATCCTCAAACCACACCTATAATTATTAGAAGAGAAAGGGAGAGAGGGTGGAGAGAGAGGGGGACAAAGAGAAATAAAAAGGGAAGAGAGGGAGATAGAGTGTGTGGGCCAACGGATAGGATAATAAAGAGGAATGAACATGACTAGACATAATTACAACATCAACTCAAAAGTATTATCATTTGAGTAACATAACTACTTCTATGGTTGCATTCAAAGCAACATGGTGAACCCATTCTAAAATTTTGTGAGAGAGAGTTTTCAAACTATGTGTCATGGTGTATGTTGATACCTACAATTCTATTGCTTGCAATCCTTAAAATGCAGAGGCCTCCGATGGAAAATTTGTATGGGTGAAATAAAAGAATGGAAAACATAATTATGAAAGCTTTGTTAGAAAAATAAGGTTCTAAGTGGCCTTCTTCATCAGTAATTTTTTGGAAATCTTAATGGATTTGGAAACTCTTTCATAATGCACATATTGTCTTTCTAATTGGTTCACCTACTATTCTCACAATATTTAGAGCTACACAATTAAGTAATTGCCAAGTTCATTGTTTGTGCAACTATATATAGTCATACCACCATGGAAATCAATTCCATTGCAACTATTAGTCTTATCAACTTATGTCATCGCGTTGGGCCCTAAGTTCATTAGGATGGCCCTATTTTCATGAATGTTTCTTGTTGGCGTAGAAGAGAAGAAGAGTTGCAAAACCTACATCTTCGTGCAGTTAGTTCGAGAGAGCTGGTGTGATACCTCTTCAATGTCGTAGAATCCTGACTTGGTTGATAGCTATAAAAAAATACAATTAGCTTTCCTTTGTTTTTTTAAGAATGTTTTTAATTTCTATGGTGTCAACTGCTTTTTTAAAAAATATGATCATAAAAACGTGATCGGGTTATGATTATTTTAAAAACTTAATTATGGTTTTTGATATTATTACTACAATTGCAGTTTAATTTTAAAAACTCCATATGCATTATGGCTTAGATTTTTTGATCCATAACTCATTCGAGTTATTTGAATTTTCAAATAATCCAAATGTGTGAGCATTTTGTTTTGGGTTTTTTTGGTGAGTAACCACTCTTTTGTTCACCATCTTGGTGCACACAGCCTGTAGTCGAAATGTTTGGCAAATTTAATCTTCAAAAAATACCTTGTTGTTTAGAGCATTGATACCATTCTATTCCCTCCCAGACAACAATGATGTTATCCAAGATGAACCTGAACTTGATAAAACTAATTTATTCAAGACAAAAGATTTGAGGAAGCATAATTCAATAGATCCTATAATCCAAAGCCTTGGCAACGATCTTGTAGGAGGAATTGAGTAGCATGATTGGACACTAGTTACATATGTCTTCAAGGTCTCATAGTTTAGCTATGAGCTTAATGTTTCCTTTATTTATCATCTTGGCTAAAGATTGGTTATGAAAATCCTCAAGATAAACCTTATGAATATTAGAACCCACACAAGACCAAATATATTATAAAAATTTGGTAGGGGAATCCATCACACACCAATGCTTTTTCGTCAATCATGGAGCTTATAGAATCCTTAAGATCCTATAGAGACTAATTTCTCACAAATTTTGTAAGATATAGTAATAGTTCATAGGTTTTGTCATGGAATTTAGAAATTAATTATGATCTATTTATCTGAAGATGTTCATGTCTGTTAATGATGTCAAACTATGACTATATGATACAAGATTTGTGGACATTGACTAGTTAGATGTGAGACCTAGACCAATATGAATAAGGACGTGTCAAGCGAGTACATGATATATATA
>MU226878.1:3737814-3760589 GCA_018584345.1 Thuja plicata | reverse complement strand
TAGAGAGAGAGAGAGAGAGAGAGAGAGAGAGAGAGATTCTCATCAAGATCTAAAAGGTGGGAGTAAAATAAATGTAAAATATATATAGTTAAGTAGACCTCCCAAAGAAGTGACTTCTATTGACGTGAAGGACCCTACTACAAAGAATCTTTGGAAGTTCTCAAAAAACTTATTTTCAACTCTAATGAAGCAAAAAGTGAAGGAAATGATAGAATATCTTTAAAATAATAAATCTACCAGTCTTCAACCTCAAATATGAAAAATGTTAGTAGGAGGATGATCAATAGTACTATCATCTATATGCCAAAGGTTCTCCAAGGAAGTACAAATTTCAAATAAAGAATCAAGGTCTTGATATAACAATTTGATAAAGGTACAAGTAGCAAAAGGACACTCAATGTACTCAAGCTATGCATAACAGCTCTCAAAAAACAACAGTCATACATATTAGTACCTAAGACATGTCACTATTGTTAAACCACACACTATTCACAATCACTTAGCTTAAGAACATGTCTAAGTAGATAGGGTTATATATCCTAAAAACATAGTGACCTATCTATTTTATATTTAAGACAAATAATTTTCTATAATTTTCTTGATAATAAAAAGATGGAATTTAATACTAGGTTCCATTATGAAAATTTCCCCTAACATGGAAGTTTATCTTGAGAATTTACTAAGAATGAACCCCTTGAAGTTGGCCTAGAAAACTCATAAATGCATTAAAAAGGGGGTATAGAAGTGAGATAAATTGATGAGGTTAACACATTAACATCATGATAATGTCATTAGTTAAAAAAATTCAAACTTACCAAAATATTCTATTTCTACTCAAAGATGCTAACAAGAATGATCTAATTATTCCAAACCCACCTTTAGAGGTCAAAATGACTCTTTACAAAATTGAAAGTGCTTGTTTTTAATAGGAAACCACTATTTGTAAATGATGGTTTGTCAAAAATTAGATTTTCTCTAGCATTCGATCTGACTACTAGAGGCTAATTGTTAGTTAACTAATTTTGTTTATAAAAGAAACTACTATATATTCTACATCTATAAGGCCTTTGGTGATTTATTTTTTCCTTGAATAGGTCTTGTGTCCAAATTCAACAAACTTTATATAAGGAAATAGAAAATTTTGGGTCTTTTGGTCATTTATTAAAAAATAGACTATTTGATTAAAAAATATCCTAAATATTAGTTGTCTGTCAAATCCAAGTTTTTAAATTATATTTGATACTATGCCATACAATCCCCAAATCCATTGAATTTTTTTTTTACTTTCCCATGCTGCCCAAATACATTGACACAAACTTAATATTTTATTAATAAAATTAAGAGATATGTAATCATCTACATCTCACAAAAATACATATGCAATACAAAGAAATGAAGAAATATTCATAAATCTTTATGATTCTTCATTCATAAACACAAGAGAAAATCATATAAGAATTTACATGATCTTGAAAATTTCAACATTTGAAATTCTCAAAACTCACATGTTAATATCATGTTAGAAAATAAAAATTAGATAAATAATCCAAAAATCTTTGTCAAACGAAAAGTAAAATTGGTAATTTAGAAATAAAAAATAAAAAAAAACTATTTTTTTGAAAAATGTGTTAATTTAAAAAATAGAAAACATAAATATACTAAGTTCACCATCTTACTTATAAAAATTTACTTTTACCATATTATTCTATATCATTAGAACTTTCTTGATATGGAATAAGTAGTGTTAATGTTCGAAGTCTATCTTTGTGTTTTCTCTCTATTCTTGTGTATGAATATACCTTGCATAAACTTACACAGATACCATATTCATTTTAGGATAATTAAAGTATTGTGGTTCAATGTTTGTCAATGTAGAGATATCAAAGTAATGAAAAATAAAAAAATAGAAAACATAAATATACTAAGTTCGTCATCTTACTTATAAAAAATTACTTTTATCATATTATTCTATATCATTAGAACTTTTTTGAAATGGAATAAATAGTGTTAATGTTTGAAGTCTATCTTTATATTTTCTATCTATTATTTTGTATGAATATACCTTACATAAACTTACACGATACCATATTCACTTTAAGATAGTTAAGTATTTAGAATAATTAAAATATTGTAGTTCAATGTTTCTTAACATCAAGATGACAAATGAAAAATGATTCTTTGGATGTTCAATGTTTTCTAATGATAATTGTCAACGTATATTCTTGAGGTTCATATAATGTGGACTCCCCATTATATTATCCAAAGAATAAGAGAAACGATAATTTGCCCCACTATATTAAACACAATAATGATGGACAACAACTCAAACCTTTATTCTAACATAACTCAAATATTCCTAAAGACAATATGCGAGTTAAACAAATTTATTCAAATTAGGGTGGCCCACTTTGTATGCCAAGAAATGAGTTGTAAGTTTCATTTTGAGTAGCCAAATCATAGAAGGTTTTAAAAGAAACGTGTTCAAATGAAATTCTCAAGGGAATATTTCAAGCCACTCAAATAGATCCTAAAGGTATTTATTGAGTTGGAGATGGGCCTCACAAAAAAACCATTTTTCTTGTTTTCTATATCAAACCCACTTTATTCTTTCATGTCACCTTTATCCTTTCATGAGAATATGCCTTGAATTATTGTGAGAGACATACGCTAATGTTTAAACTTTGGAGTGCTTCAAGCAATCATTAGATGCTTAATTTAACATTATAGAGGAAGGTAAACAACCCCACAAAATTTAAAGGAAATAAATTTAAGGATAGGTTAACTAAATGGAAGTAAACACTTCAAATATATCAATTTAGATTGATATAATTAGTTATGATTAGATTATAGATTGATATAATTAGTTATGATTAGATAATTGTATGATTGATGTTGTAATGATTATATGTGATTAGATAATTGAAGAATTAATGTTGGTTTAGGAAGGTAAATGTAAAGGATGGGGTATTTAGTTTTAGAAATAATGTCTTTAACGTTTTTAATGTATGTGGATTTTGATGATATAATATAATAAATGAATAATCTTGTTATTTATGTTGTATAAAATATTGTGTACAGTTGTCATCTTTTTAGGTTGATTTCAATGACATGTATCTAATAAATGGCTTATGGGTTATGTTTTGGGCTATCTTCACTTTTTTTTTTTCTTTTGAAAATATTTTGGGGAGATTGTCAAAACACTTAGGTCATTTTCTTCATCATGAAATTGAGTGAAAGACATCAAAATCGAGTCATGTAAATGTTCTACAATGGTGATGAAGATTTAGATTCATTTTAGTGCTTTAAAATGAAAGAGATTGTTAGAATAATGCTCCTTGCAATATATAGGATTTTCAATAATTTATAGTTGATTCCTAGATCCAAATGAATGTACATTAAATGTCTTTAAATACCTATAAAAATATTAAATTATGTAAAATGTGTACGAAGTAAATTCAGCTAGGCTATGATCAAATACCTTTTTTTGCTAGTTCATCTAATGTATACTATGGTTTATTGTCGGAACTTGGTTCATTTGCTTGGTTTAGTTGTTGTATTTTGTTGTTTATTGTTGGAACTTGGTTCCCTTATTGGTCAGTTGAAGCTATGTAATGGA
This sequence comes from Thuja plicata, assembly GCA_018584345.1. NCBI lineage: Eukaryota > Viridiplantae > Streptophyta > Pinopsida > Cupressales > Cupressaceae > Thuja > Thuja plicata. Next base: position 3,756,973 of record MU226878.1, on the reverse strand, counting down.
CATGTATATCTCTTTATTTTATTTCCTTCTTGTATTTCTTTTTGAACTGTCATCTTTTCAATAATGTAATATGCTTTGTTCAATAAAAAAAATTAAATGGGTTGGATAAAGTTTGATAGTCAATGGGCAATTTCGCTCATTCTTTTATCAAAATACACCATAAAATCAACATGGACTGGTGAATGTGGTAATTTTGAGCTATAGAATGAATATCTAGATATGGTGGTTGATAATATTTATACTATGTGTTAAATGCATAAAAACGGGTGTAGAAATGAATGAGTTAAGGTCAAACATGGGGGAATGTATGGAGGTGGGGATATCTGAAGGATTAAGGAATGAGTTGAAGTTTGTCCAAGAATTTATCATTTTTTTTATAAATATGAAAAGTCTAGATTAGATTCAAATCCTGGAGATGTGTGGAGAAATATTCGAAGTTTAGGTCAATATCATTTACCAACTTTTTCTACATAACAATATGTCAGGTGTACTCTAATCATTGTATATAATATAAATTAATCAATATGAGTATACAAATGGAGGGAAAGTGCAACACCCTTACAATATGTTATATTACCTTTATAGAAAATATCACTTTGCGCTTAGTAATTATAGAAAGAAATAACAAGTCTTTGTGCCTTCAAATTGAAGTTGAAGAATGCCTTTAGAAGTGAAGATTGGAGAAAAAAATTGACATGACAACTCTTATTGAAGCCAAGTCTATGTTTAGGAACATTTGTAATAGATATAGTTACACATCACTACCTATTACAATGGATAAGAACTCAAAGAAAACCTTCACTTCTTTGAATACATTAAAACTCATTATAGATTTTGTACTTCATTGATAACTAAATATCTTCTAACTAAATGCAAGCTAATCTTATGAGATAAAATGCTCTTCACCCTATACATTAATAACAATGAGATAACATTTAACCTAAAAGAAATCTAAATTCAAAAGCGAATCAAACATATTAAAAAGGAATAATACATTCATCTTCAATTTGAATCTATCACTTAAAATGCTGATATTTATTAATTAGAACAATGGTGTTTGTATATTTATTAATTAGAACAATTGAAATGAGCCTTTTGAGGAAGCACGGCTTTACAAAATTGTTAGTTTCTTATTCAAGATTCATAACAATAGAACCAACAAGAAAAAAAAATTGAAAATAGTTTAATTTGGTGTCTCTTGATCCCTTAGATCCTTGAGTCACGTGAAGTCATTAAAATTCCTTTCTTCATTCATTCAAGAGACAAAACCATGCCCTTGCTTTTCAATGTTGTGAAACTGTGGCTATTCTCTTCATAAAATGGTACAACTGTAAAAAAAGATAATTTGACATAATTCGATATGTTGTCATTAATTTTTTACATTTTTACAAGATTGTAGAGACAGATTATGGGGACCAAACCACTGAAAATTGCATGAAAATCTATCTTGATATACAAAACTAGATTTCTATACAGACGCGTACAATAATACTATTTTGCATGAAAAATAGCCACAACCTATATTGTCAAGCTAGACTTTCCCACTAGGTTCATGGTTTAGATCAGTTCAATCAAATCTTCAGTTCTTAGTTCACCATTCCATCATGACATGGGGCCGTATTGGAAAAGACAAAATTACAGAGCTGTACTGTTAAGTTCAGTTCAGAAAAAGGAAAGCGTCTGATACATTGTATTCAATGCATCAGCTTTTACATGGGAGGTGGGGCTGAACAAAAACTGGCATAAGGTACAGGTGATATAGCTGAACAGAGCAGAATTAGGAAGATTGCAGTTCGAAGTAAACTCCAACGAAATTGCAGGGCTGAAAAAGAGATAAAGACAAATGAGAGAAACCCACAAATGGTATACCTTACTGTATACCTTACTGGCATTCATGAAGCGTGTACTACTCTTAAATGGTAATGCTCTTTTGATTATTTTTCCTGTCAAAGTCATTTGTCAGTCTATTTCTTTAACAAAACAAAGCGGAGGATTTGACATGTTTGCACGGTTACTAAATTGAAACCAAACATTCTTTTTTTCTGCTGATGGAGACGATGGCATTCTACAGTTGTTCTTGCTTAAAAACCCTTAGCCTATATTAGCTTGGTCTTAAAATAATGTTTTTCTTAAACTCATCAAATTTCCACACTTAATGATAATGGTTGTGAACACTTTTTTTTTTTAAAGTTTTAATCATGTAGAAATATTTATATCAAAGTTTCAGATTACATTTCGTGATTTATCATTAGGATGAATGAAAACAACATAGCGAAAAAAATGCAAAATCTAGAATACAAAAGTGTTACCCAAACTTTTGGATGATTCGATTGAACTTTATATGTATAGTTAATCGTATCATCTAGTATTAGAGTTGGGCAATTTTTGGATCATTTAAAAGTACTTTTGTTTAATATTATTTATTTTTTCTTATGATAAATATTTTATTTTTAGCATAGTTCCATTTCAAAGTCTATATTGGTGATAATCTTGCTTCTAAATCAAATTGTGTGCAAGATTTTGAATCAACATTTTGGATCACTTTTTGTGATCCATCATCAAGATGATATAGAGGTAAAAGAATGAACTTAATCCAAAACGTTTTGGCTCTTCATCATCCTGATGATGGATCAGAGTGTGATACAAAACATTGATTCAAAAAGCTTGTACACAATTTAATCCAGAAGCAACATTATCATTCCGCTGGCTCTTTTCATCTTGATGATAGATCGAAGAATATGATCCAAAATGTTGATGCTTAAATCTCTCACACAATCGAATCCAAAATTAGCATTCACAACATTATCATTATCAAAAGAGTTATAGTAAATTGATCTATTATATGATACAAGGTTATTTTCATGAAGCCTCTAATAGATGATTAAAATATATATTAAAATATTGTGGATATGTACACACATGATCAGTACTTTATTATGATGATATAATTGTTTCCAAAAGGGGAGACTAATTAGACTTTTGCCAACCTATTTGAACTTTGAGTTTATTTTTGTGGTTATAATTCGGAAAACGGGTCCCAAGGAGGTTTGCCATGGAAGCTATGTCAAATTTAAAATATTATCATTTATTGCACATTTGTATGAATGGTTCAAGAGGGGCTAAAAGATAGGAATCATTTCATATTGGTTCCATTGACCTATTTCTTGTTCTTGGGGCATTGCAAACTTAGAAGATTACTTATTGAAAGAGAGAGAGGAAAGAGATCAAAAGAAATACATTAAATAATTATGTTCATTTATTGTAATATTTTTGTGTAGGTGAACTTTTTATAATCACGGTCTTTGAGATTATCTATCAAATACATTCTCAATGCAATTGGGTATTCTTTTTATTTGGTAATTTTTGTTGTGTACTTCTATATTGATTTACAATTTTTGTGTCTATACTACCTATACTGATTGTAATTCAGTAGAAACTTATCAAGTTTACTACATAAAGTGGTATCAAAGGTCATGTTATTACTAAATTGTAAAATAACTCACAAAATTATTGTGTGTACATATTGTAGTGCAATATTTTATAAATGAGACAATTTGATAATGAGTGGACTAATTAAACCAAGGGGAGAATCATAATGATACTAAGAAGATTAAATTGAGAGCTATAGTAGAAAATTTTGAGGCCCTTAAAGATAGTGTAGAGGCAAGAAATCATCATAGTTGAGGATGTTAGTGAGTATGACAAATAATGTTAAGAACCATTCGATGAAGATGCTTCAAGTTCAAATGATGAGCAAAAATAGAAGGTAAGTTTATCATGAAATTAATGATAGTATCGAGTAAGCTAAAATATGATTTTCCATATTAATTAGCAAGTTTGAATCTTGAAGTTTTACTAGACTAGATCAATGGTCTAGAGATACTTTGACTCTAATTGTGTTCAAGAATATAAGCAAGTTATTTACATGTTATAACTAATTCATAGTCAATTTAGATAAAATTGAGAACAAGTTGCACATCTCTTCAAAGAAAATCAAATTTTGTAATAGATTTTAATGATCCCAACTCTTAGAATATTAGATCTTGATTTGTGGTTTCACCAAGTTGTACATTATAGTTAGTGTTTTACAAAAGAACTAATGACAAGAGTATGCAAATCAACAAATTTGTGGTATCCTAACATATATATGATGATGAATGACTAGAATAAATGATTTGACATGCTAAACTTAATATAATTTTAGGGAAAAAATTACTATGTAGAAAGGAATCATGTGTGTGTGTGTGTGTGTGTGTGTGTGTGTGTGTGTGTGTGTGTGTGTGTGAATAATGATGATGAATGACTAGAATAAATGATTAGACATGCTAAACTTAATATAATTTTAGGGAAAAAATTACTATGTAGAAAGGAAATCATAAATGAAATAAAAAACATAAATTATTTATTGATATTCCCACTATTTTCAGTAATTTATGGTCCCTCAAAAATATCACAAATGACTCTTTTATACAAGGCATCCAAAATTAGTTGTAAAGACATGGTAGGAATCATCCTTTACTAGCGATTGGGATTATCATTATACAATATTCTTTTTAAAGAATAATCTTAAACAACAATATATTTTAGGTATATATCATCATAGACATGTAAACACAACTAATGCATTTTCATCTTGTTTTTTTATCAATTTTTTAATTCTTATTAGTCAAATAATTTTTATTGATTAAATAATGTTTGATAAATTAGTTAAATTAATATTTTTATTAATTAAATAATTTTAATTATCTAATTAATTCATTATCTTTTTCTTTCTATTATTAATTAAATAATTTATAATTATTTAATCAATTCATCTTTTGGTCCACTATAATAAAATAATTATTAAAAACTAAATAAATAGCTAACACTTCCTCTCAAAATTAAGTTAATTTCAAATAATTTATTTAATTTTCCACCTTGCATTTAAATAAAATAAGTATTTTATTTATTGTATCCATGCATTACATCTTAGAATAAATGCATCACACACAACTGAGAGTAGGGGGGTGAATTAGTTGTGACCAAAAACTCAAGACCTTTAACCAAATTATTAACTTAATCTCAGATCTGAAAGATAAACATGAATGCAAGAACATAACACAGTAATCAACACATAACACCAAATTTTTTGACGTGGAAATCCTGTTAGAGGAAAAACCATGGTGGGGATCAAACCCACAAGATGAATGTACTCTGTTAAAAGTACTATAACATGTTAGCAGTATTACAAAGGGGAATGCACATGCATTCAGGCACACTGCCTAGAGCTCACTTCTCAAATAAAATGAGGATCTCAATCCCAAGGAAGGCTCACTGTCTTACATCAATCTCTGATCTCAAATCATATAGGACATACTGTCTAAACTCACAAACTGACAAACATCTCTGATATGTCAAAATAGACCCAATGAAGTACATTAAATCTATGTCTCAATTGTAGATTCCACTCATACCTCTTCTCTCAGCATCTCATCCTTTCTCCCATGCCTTCACAATTATAAATAATTACATATCTATACACATTACATCAATTTATCTCAACCAGGTCGACTAGTGACCTAATTACAAAATATTAATTCAATTCAACTCAATACACAATGTGATCCATTGAATGCCAGCTAAGATATAGAAATGATTCATAACAACATCCTCAAATACGCTTCAGATCCATAAATCACGTCACGATCCATCACAACATGCTACACCACCAAGTCGGCCAAGAACAATAAGAACAACAACATGTTACATGAGAAATCTTCATTTTTAATCACATAACCCAATGTGATCCACCAACATTAATAGGAAACAATCGAGAAACATCAGCAAGCAACATGAAATAACATGACATCAATAGGAACAACTTTGTCTCATAAATCAAATTCATCTTTGTACTATTCATTAGGAACACTAAACCATAACCACTGTCATAAAAAAAAAATAGCTCGCCAACATCCAAATCATGAACCACTCGAGCTGAGGACACACAGCCAAGTCCTGAACTTATCCCCATGTTATAAACAAAGAATATTTTCAAACTGATCCACACCGATCCAATAACTGAAACATTGTCTTAGACAAAATAAATAACAATCTATGATAAATCCATCATAGCTCACTCAAATAAACATGTGAAGCTCTACCACTTGAACTCAATCAAGTAAAGACATCCCCAAACACATTACCATCTTCGCAATGTATTATATTCAATATAGTAGTTGTACCACAGAAATCATCTCACTGAACATCTCAGGAACACTATCTCTAATAGTAGGAATATGTTGACATCAATGACAAAAAAATAATGCTAGCATACATGCACAATTTGAACAATATCCCAACAATACCCCCCTTTGGCATTGATGGAAACATATGATGTGAAAAATTAAATCAATGCACAAAGAAAAAATATCAACAACAATACCATCATGTCTTTCAAAGTCTCTCTAATAAACCTTCTCAAACATAAAGCAATCTCCTCCATAGACTCACACTTGTTTTTCACATGAATCTCTCCCTCTTTGACATCAATGAAAAAGGCACATGTATGCACTCATTTATAGAGGCCAAAATTATAAACAAACAACTCTTAAGACTGAATGGACATCTCTCAACCACTAACCACTACTCAATCACTACTGCCCCTAAGGAGTATCCACCAAAAACATCAATCCAAATTAATGAAAATCTGTAAGCACACTAGATTGGTGCATCTCAATGCATCTCTATCTTATATCAGGAGGGTAAATCACCCCAATCTTGCCTTGAAGATACTCAAAAGTATCCTTTGGCAAGGGCTTCATGAAAATATATGCAATCTTCTCTTTTGTATACCCATACTCTAATTTGACTTCTTTCTCATTGACCTTGTCTCTCAAGAAATGATATTTAATAGAAATATGCTTTGTCTTTGAATGCAACAAATGGTTCTCTCAAATAGTGATAGCACTTAAATTGTCACAATGAATAGTGATAGGCTCATCAATATGTTAGAATAATTGAGAGGGGGGGAGGGGGTGGCCTCCAAAATTAATCCAATAATACAACTTGAACTTTATATCACATATATAAAACCTCTAGTTATCTTTAGTCCTACAAGATGCATGCCTTTAAGTAATCTTATCAAATATTTGCTGCTCGGTGAATATATTATTTATCCTTTTCTTATGCTTTACCGAATAGCAGTAAATAAAATTAGTGTTTACCGACCAATCCTATTTTAGTAATGTGTAAAGAAAAACATCAAAGAAATGAACCATATACGCATTTGACGCATGGATTTTTAACATGGAAACCCTGTTAAGGGAAAAACCACTTGGGACCAGTAACCCAAAATTTGCACTCTTCTGAAGCGATCTTGGTGAAGAGCCAACCATGTTAAAGGTTACAAACACACTGTTAAGTGCAACCTTGTTAGAGGATTTAAAACCATTGGTTAGTCTTTTGACCTTGGGAATGCACTATGTTGTCAATAAGAAAAACCTTTTGATACTCTTGAGTATCTCAATAAATTAAGGACTATTAAATCCCACTTGGTTAAGAGATTTTCTGAATCAATGGTTAAACTGAACTAGTAAATGATCTGTCCATGAATACAGCTTAAACTTGTAGATTTTTAGATCTATTGTAAGTCCATAATACCTCTCTGATCAATATGCTCTTATGTTCCTTTTCTCCCCTCCTTGTTCTTTCTTCTCAGTGAATGTTGTTGCTTCTGTGTTGATCGGTGTCTGCAGAATTATTTTCTATGTTCCTCAGCCTATATGATCAGATCTGCATGAAGACTTCTATCTTCACCAGAATTATATTCAGCATTCCTCTTTTTCATATGAATTGCTTGTCTCTTTATATAGACATGATTTCACTACTTAATCTCTTTGACTTTCTTGTTCTTGACGTAGATAGCTTTCTTGATCCACAAATCTCTCCATGCATTGCTTTAATATTTAAAGCTTTTCTTTATATTTATTCCACAAATCTATCTTTGTTTTCTGTGCTTTAAATCTCCTTCTTATACTTAGTTTATCTGATTGATGAAAACAAAGTAATCAATCAGTTAACTCTAATTATAGCTCCTACCAGCTAAGTGTTTTTTCATTTCCTAACTCCAGTTCTTGTTAGTGATAAAATCTTAGTTTTCTCGGTTATTGACTTCAGCTCTCCTCGGGCATTACCTTCAGTTATGCTCGGGGTTGCGGTGCTCAATATACACTGTGACTGCTCAAAGTTATCTATCCGTCGGTGTGCACTGTCCATCGATGTTTACTATCACTTGGTGTACACTGGCTTTATATGTTTACCGACAATATGAACTTTATCTCTTTGGTTTCTTTAAGTCTATGACATTATGTATATAAGCAATCAGATTATATCAAGTTGACATTAATGACAATATAATACATTAACTAATTTAATGTCTTGCATTTACTTACTGCAGCTCGGTGATCATCAACTTATCACATTAAAACATTCAATCGGTTATAGTTCATCAATATCTCCCTTTGGAATTGATGGCAACATACTTAACAAAACAATATGAAATATGTAATGTATAACATGCCATATCATACCAAACTTATTGCTCTATAACCAATACAAATATTTGACTCTCGATAAGCTCTTCTATCTTAGATTTGATTCTTGTAGAGTGCTTTCTTCATTCTTCATTCCCTTCATTGGATAGATATGTAGTGTTAAATTTTCTCCAATTCTCTCCCTTTGATGGATGGTTTTTTCTTTGAATCTTTCTCTCCCTTTGACTGTTCCTCTCCTTGACAGATATTTCTCTTCTCTCCCTTTGGATGATCAAGATAGATATTTCATATGGATATATTCATTGATTACATCTCTCCATATTCATTAAGTACATATCTCCCTTTGAAAACAATGCCCAACTAAAATATATCATAGTATATCTTTTTTTCATCTGCAATATAGCTCTGTAGTAGCCAGCAATATCTTTGGTGTTTGGTTCAGATAAGTACCTTCTTGTAGTGATATATCATTGTAGTCCATCTCTTTTCTTGCATCAACATCAATGATCTTCTGATAATGTGTAGGTTGATGCAACCTCCATGTCAACTTAGTGACCATTAGACAAGGGTTGAACCCCTAGTCTCTTCTTCAGGTACTCAAAAGTATCTTTTGGCAATGGCTTTATTGAATATGTCTACTAATTGTTCTTTGGATTATACATATTCTAGTATCACCTCTTTCTCTTGTACTTGTTCCCTCAAGTAATGATATTTAATAGCAATGTGCTTTGTTTTATCATGCATGACATGGTTCTTTGAAATGTTGATAGCACTTGTATTATCACAATAGATAATCACTGGATCAAGGATTTCCATATTCATACCTTTCAACAATTGCTTGATCTGTGCAATGTTAGAGGAATTCGCAGAAGAAACCACATATTCTACTTCTATAGTGGATTGAGAAATGCATCCTTGCTTTTTACTTATCTAGGTGACAAGTCTGTCACCCATAAATAATGCTCCTCCTGTTGTGCTCTTTATATCATCTATGTTTCCAGCCCAATCAACATATGTATAGACTTGAAGCTCAAATTTGCCTTCTTTGTTATACCATAGACCATAGTCTTTAGTATTCTTTAGATATCTTAGAATTATTTTGACAACAGTCATGTGTGATTTCTTGGGATTAGCAAAGAATCTTGCAACTATACCAAATGCATGTGCTATATCTGGTCTAGTATGTACAACCTACATTAGTTTTCCAAGCATAGATCTATATGTATCGTCAGAAAATGGAAGCACTTCCATTTTGGACTGATTTAGCCCTCCGAGTAAGTGGTTTGGGGTCATTTCAAATGCCTTGAGTAGGTCTTTGACTTGGATCCATCTTTTCCCTATTTTTCCCTATTTTCCACTTCTCTCCAGCTTGTTTCTGGCATCCTACTCTGAAAATTTGAGGTTCTTGACCTCAGGGTCAAGGTTGACCTTGAACCTAACCTAGGACAAGGTTGACCTCAACCCTGACTTAGGTCAGAGTTGACCTCAACCCTAACCTAGGGTCCAAATTTCAAGTTTCCAAGGTTTTCAAATGTCGGGCTTTGGAAAGATTTAATTCCCGCTTCTGGGTTGGCTGTTTCGGTCTTCAAAGTAACGACTCTTGAAATTATATTTAATATAGTCCACTTCTAGGGGTATAGGTCTAATTGGAATTTAATTCTTCTATGTATTCCTCTCTAGAAGATTATGCCCTAGATTTGTATATAAGGAAGCCTTTCTCCTCGCATTTTCTCTAAGACTTGAAGCACTAAAAGGCTAAGTAAGCTAAGACACAAGAAGAAATTTCATCCATCCAAACTCTATGCATAATATATTGAAGGAATCATCAAGAATTCAAGCATTCAATTCATCAAGGAGATATATTGGTATCCATTGAAGGATTTAAGCTCTATGGAGCCCTCTTGTTGAAGATTTCTCCATCCACATCCATGCAAGATTCTTCCTATTCCAAGTTCCATTAAAGATTGGTGTTGAAGATATAAAAGAAATTGATTTGAAATGTCCTACATTCTACATTCTACATCCATTTGGAACATACATACTTGTGGATTCAATGATTCGAATCCTCTACAAGGGTTTCTATACAAGCAAGGTGAATTTTTTATTTACTTTGTTTATCTCTGCAATTTCAATTATATTTTAGGGTTAATTCCAAAACTAGGGCTTGACCAAGGCAACCCCCCCCCCCAAAAAAAAAAAAAACCATTTTTCTTGTAGGTACAGGTACAGGTCAAAAAATTACAAAGCATATTTAGATACCCTTTTCGGACAACTTTCGGGATCTGCAAACAGATTTTCCGTTGCAGTAGTGCAGGTCAAGGTCAACATAAAGGGGTGGAATTGCACCCTCGCATTTTGGTCAAGGTCAACCTAACTCAGAAAATGAAAATATTTTTGGGTTTTCTCAATCTCTATGTTTTTGTTCCAGATCTGGTTGTAGAATTTCCTGAAACCTGATACAGACATCAGAAAACAACAATTTCTAGATCTACTATACTTTGAGGTTAGTACTTGTCTTCAATTCATTTCAATTAAGGTTTTAATCAATTCAAATTTATTACATACTCTTCATCCATAAATTGGGAATTTAAGGCTCTCTTCTTTCTTCTCATTTCTGATTGATTGATGCATTTGTGCATTAATCATTTTTCTTATGGTTGATCAAAGTAGATCTTTCCTTTGTGAAATTTGGGGCTAGGAGGAGAATCTTATCTTCTCCCAAAACCTTTACATGCATTTATATCATACACATTTACTTTCGTTCCCATTTTTATATCTTACACTATATAAGGTATGATTTACCTCGGTTGTCTTGTCTTCCTTTGTCAGTTTGCATCTAGTTGTCATAGGTGTTCCAACTAGTTTGGAGTCCTCCATTTTGAATATCTTCAGAACTTTTTTGATGTATTTGGAATGTGTGATGTAAATGCCTTCATCCTATTGTAGAATCTGTAGACCAAGAAAAAATTTGTTCTCCCCAAACATTGACATCTCAAACTCTTTTCTCATTTAAACAATAAATGATTTGCATAACATATCATTACCTCCAAATATGATATCATCAAAAAATATTTCATCAATCAGAATGTTATCATCAGTATCTTCTTTTAAATACATATTACTATTATCACTTGTTCTTACAAATCCAATACTTATGAGATAAGAGTGAAGTCTTTCATACCATGCTCTCGGTGCTTGTTTCAATCCATACAAGGCTTTGTGTAGTCTACAAACCATGTTTCTCTTGTTAGGATCAACAAACCCTTCTAGTTGTTCAATGTATACTTCTTCTAGTATTCTATTTAGGAATGCAGATTTGACATCCATTTGGTATACTTTGAATCTTTTGAAAGCAGCATAAGCAAGTAAAATTCTTCCTCCTTCTAGTCTAGCAATGGGTGCAAAGGTTTCTTCGTAGTCAATACCTTCTTATTGTGCATACCCTTTGCATACCAGTCTTTCTTTGTTCCTTGTGACTTCTCCATTCTCATACAATTTGTTTATGAATATCCATTTGGTACCTATGACATTTTTGTCATTTGGTCTTGATACTAATTGTGCGTGTGAAAATGGGGTACTTGCAAGCTACACGACACACACACACACACTTCAATAGTTCTTTATATGATTAGCGGGATAGAAATCAACAAATCTAAAAAACATTAAATGACTACGCTAACCTAAACCAATTGATTGCCTTCTAATAGGCAAGAGTATGAGCTTGCTCTCAGGTCATCGCAAGCTTAGTGACTACACACTGTTCTAAATGAAGGATTTAATCTAGATAATTGATCTAAATGATTGATTAACTACATGCAAAATGCAAATGCGGATGGTTGTTAATCCAAACTAAGTAGGTTGATTTTAAGCACCAAATTAAAGTGTGATAGATTAATTTTAAAACACCAAAATTAAAGTGTGCTCTAAGTTAGATTGTTTGCATGCTTAAAATAAATTAGCAATTAAAGCTAAATGATTAAAAGAAAGCTAAAATGCAAGAAAACTAGAATGTGAAATGCAGCCTAATAACAATAATGCAAAATCAGGATCCATGTGAAGGAAAAGAGTTTCTCTTTTATAGAAATCTCTTTATAATCGACGGTCGAGATCGAAAGAAAAGAGTGGCTCAGATTCGATTGGAGAAGCACAATCCATGTGCAAGCGATGTGACTAGTTGAAAGATTCAGTTGACTAAACTGACTGATCAGTCTTTTTGGAAACTTCCATATTCAGTTATCAGTTAACTTAAATGTTTCCAAGATGATAAACAGTGGAGAATCAGTTAACTAAGTGGAACTGGATTGTTTCCAAAATGATAAATTAGTTAACTGGATTTGATGATGTCATATGCATTTTTAATAAATTAAATGATTTTGAATACATATTTGTTTTTATTAATTAATTTAATTCCCTTTTTTTGATTTAGTTGACAAATTATCAATTTTATTTAATTAATATATCAAAATATTAATTAAATAATTAACATAAGGTTTATTTTCCAATGTAATGTGATTTTAGGAATTAATTAATTAATCAAGTGTGATGATCGATTAGGACCTAAGGTTTAGGTGAGATCAGTTTGAATTTGATGAATTGCCTATTTGATTTAGGACTTAGAATAATCAAGATTAGGGTTTCTTGATTAATTGTTGAGATTGGGGATCTATGGTTTAGATGACTATTTTTAGGTCATTACATTTGCCCCTCTTTGAATTGATGTGCGATCAGCACATTGATTCAAAGACTTGTTAGCGAGAAGACCCATAATCATTTGATTTGAAGCATTGAAACCATTCTTTTGAAGAAGAAGACTGACTCTGAGCTTGATTGGACGAAAATCAATCAAAATATATAAACAAAATGCTCAGTTGGATTTGAAGTGATGAAACTGAACATCTGTTAGGAACTCTTAAACCTTTTGATTGGTCTGAATGAATAACTAGTTTGATTTGAAGCGATGAAACTGATTACTGTTAAGAGATTTGATTAACAAGAAAGTTTACTTGATTTGAAGCGATGAAGCCAATTTGATCAATGTATCTGGTTTCAATAATGAATAGCCTGTATAAGACTGATCTTGTCTAGTTTTGAGTATATTCATCACTGTATAAGACCATTGATTAGGTTTCCTTTGATTTATGATGATATCAACTTGATTTGATGCAATGAAGTTGAGATGCCCCAAGCAATGGGGTTTTGATTGAGGATGTGATCACTGGAATGTTGATGTTCTAATCTTGCCCCCTCAGGAATGAAATCGAAATATGGCTAGGTGCCCTAGTGATGTGAAGCAATTCGATTGATAACATGATTCAAGAAGAAGTTGATCTAATTAGAAATAGGTCCCAAGCGATTAGGACAAAAGATGTACTTGATGGGAGGTCATTTTTGACTGAGATTGACCAAAAGTAAGATACATGGATTGATTAGAAGAAAAGCAAGAGAGATTTCTATTGGTTGTGGAAGTAGTCAATTTTAGATTTTGATTTTAATCCTAAAAATGTAATTAGGACAGTCCATTTAGCGAGGGGTGTCATGTTCATGCACAAGTGACCACTTGACGATGAGAAGATTGATCGATAAGAACCTTAGATCCTTCACATTGGAGAAAGATATCGATATTATGTTGATTTCAACACCATGCAGATGCAGATGCAAGACTAACATGAATGCAACCTAAGGTGTAGTCACTTAAGCTTTACCATTGAAAATTTTCATAATCGAGCATTTTTGGAACATCGGAGTCAATACAATCCTTACTAGTGCCACTACGACCATAAGAATATGAATATGATTTTCATCGGATAAGATATGGGAAACTAACGTAAGCATGAAGGAACAACACCCGAGATGACTTGAACATTGTTTCTAGTTGATGTTGCAAGAGTACACCAGTATCGAGGAATTCAAAGCCAAGATAACCATGAGTGCGATCATGCATAAACAAGTAGATAAATAACAGTCAAGGAGATAGTTCCGACCTCACCTTGGCATACAAATAAATAGGATCAAGGTATGTGTTGATTTTCCACTTTAATGCAGGAGCTCTTATCACATACATCTAGTTTATTTGACGTTGCTGGATCATTAGGACCACACCAACAAGCAGTAGACAAAGAAAAGATTAATGAAATCAATGAGAACAGTTAGCATACAAAGAGAAGTTCAGCATACTTCAGCCAGTTTCAAAGTTTTTAGATGTGTATATGTAGGAGGTGTCGAGAAACATTTTCATGCTTGTGAGTGCGATGTGTTTGATTGTTATCGATCTGTTGTTTATGTTAGTGATATCCAATGTGTGTTAAGAAACACAGATGCATTCAAAGATAGTGTTAAGAAAAACTTTTGATTAGGGTGTCGAGAAACACCTATTTGTGTTAGTAGCGAGTTGTCCTTCAGAAGTGACAAGATTACTGACTCTGGTGTAATCCAAAGATGTGATCAAATTTGGGGACCCATGCCCCTAGTAGTGAAAGACGATGATAGACTTGACTCATACTATAGGGACAAAGATGATTTGATTGCCCCTAGGTTATGACTCTGGATCGGTTTCAAGCTAGGAGGGTTCTTAGAAGAACTAGAGTGTCATGAAAGTAACTGAAAGCTATGTATGAAATGAAGCAAAGGATTGATGCCCAGATTGAGCATTGATAGATGGAGCATTGAGTACAAGAGGTGCATGTTTACCAGGTTTTCACCTACTTGGCAGAGATTCTATTTTTACTACCATGGTGCATGTTTACCAGGTTTTCACCTACTTGGCATAGATTCTATTTTTACTACCATGGTGCCTATTTACCAGGTTTTCACCAAGGCACTTTTTGTTCTTTTTCAAATTTTTTTGTATTTTTCTAGTTTTTGATTATTTTTTATTAATGCATCAATGCACCTATTGCTAGGTTTTCACCAAGATGATCATATTTTTAGGACTTTTGCCAATTTTTAATTTTTAGAGATTACTTGTTCTCAAGCAAGATCACATTGGTTTGCCTCCAATGTCTAGCAAGGTAGAGGTCATTACAGATGGATTAGAAAGTTGATGGATGAGGTGGATAGACAATGATGGATGAAGAGGGTGAATGCAACCCTCAAAGATAGTCTCCTCAAGATTAACCAAGCTAGTGAAAAAAGAGTATAACAATGTAGACTCATTGAGCGGTGCTAGATAGCATGTAAGACAATAACTTGATGTCATGAAAAGCATGTAGTCCAAAAGAATGGACATGTCAAGACACTTATAAGAACTTGTTTTTCAATTTTGATCAAGACCAATGGGTCAATTAGATATGATATATCCATGATAGCACAATTAGGATATGAGAAAAAATAGGGTATGAGTGGATGGTTTGGGTTATGGAAGGAATGCGCAGAGATAGGGAAGATAGGATTAGGATAAGAAAGATCATGAGAGGGTATCATGGATGAGAAAAAGTGAATAAGTCAATGGAAAGGATAATGCACATCAAGATACATGTGTTTTCATGGATAGGCTCAACCTTGTCAAGATCACCATAAGGAACATGGATGCTCAAGGACTAGTTGGATGTAAGATATGATGGGTAAGATGACCTGGAAGGAACTTGCCCCCAAGTGAAGAGTGCAAGTAGGAGGAATTACACATGATGCCTATTTTCCAGGTGTTCATCATGGTACTTATCCAAGGTGCCAAAAGAAGTGGTTTTCACCATAGGATAAATTGATTTATCTTTACTTTTGCTACCAAGGTGCCTGTCTATGAGGTTTTCACCAAGGCACTTTTTTATTTCTTTCTTTCTTTATTTATTTATTTGATTTTATGGAGGAACTTAAGCTTCTTGCTCTTTGTATAGTGCTCCTTTGAAAGATATGATATGATGGGCCAAGGACATTGAAAGTATGCTCAAAGATGTTGATAGGCTAATGGTAGAGAAGAATGATATGGAGGATAAGGGAGATGGTATAAAAGGATTTATGTGATGGATTGGGCAAGAGAAATAGCATGATATGGGATAGATGGGTAAGAGGTAGGTGTAGGATATTGGATAGGGTATGGTGATAAGATCAACATTGACACACTCCTTGAAGGGTAGTGGACAAATAGAGGAAAAGTGGATGGAATAGCTCAAGACTTTGATGTATGAGTGGATTTGGATATTGGTACACGAGGACCTAAGATGGATGCAGTATTCAAGGTAATGGATTTTGGGACATGAGGACCCAAGATAGAGTTAGAAGATAGGAGATGTTTAGATGGAGATGAAGTGGAAGTCTTTGGAAGCTTGGATGCCAACTCTAACTTTTCCTTTTTGTTCAAGCCTTTTAAGAGAGACTTGGGAATCCACATAACGTTTGATTTTATTTTTGTATCCAAGTCCTTTAGAAGAGACTTGGGAATCCACATAGCTTTTGATTTTCTTTTTCTTTTGGATGATTTAGAACACAATTCTTCCATGATGGATTTAGGAACCCATATTTTCTTTGATTTTATTATTTTCTCAGTGGACCTTTGCAGTCTCTTTGTAGTCACATGTCGATTAGATGGGACATAGTGATTTTCATATGTAAGTGGATTCTTGTATTTCTGATTTCTTTGTTGCACATCCAAATTAATTCCAAAAGACTTGGGGACTGTGGATGTATTGGGATGATATGACTGGTTCATGTGGATTGGTTGATAAGGAGGGTTCAAGGATGCATGTCTTTTTTTATATTTATAAGGGATAGGGTAATAAAATGACAAACTAGTAGTTATAGGCATGGTGGATGGAGGGATATGAGGACCCAATATAGATGGAAGGTTTGACGATTTCAACTTTGGGATATAGGGACCAAGAATGGACTTGGAGGATGGAGAAGGATGATGATTAAATTTGAATGGAGGGATATAAGGTGTGGAAGGGATATCAACATCTAAAGAGTGAGATGCATTGCCAAGGATCTCATCATTAGGAGTCATCTTTATGCCCATAGGCTCATGATTAGCTTTGATAGGAGCAACTAAAGCTTGAGGGGATTTATTATTTTGCAAGAGATTTGCAGGAATGATGGGTTTTTGATATGGAAGAATATGACAAGGGGATGATGGGATTCTCTAATCTTGACAAGGATCATTAGATGGTGTACAAAGGTTATCTTTCTCTTGATTTTCAATAGGCCCATTAGAGATGGTGGAAAGGATATCTTGATCCTGCTTGGGAGATGGAGGGATATGTAGTTCTTGAGTTGGAGGGATATCTTCTTGGAAGGAATGAAAGGATATGAGAGGATCATCCTCAAAATATAGGGATATGTGACTTTGGTCAACTATTGGATAAGGATGGATGGTGTCTTGATCTTGATTATTAATGATATATGTTTCTTCACATTGTGGATTTCCCTCTTGACATGGAACCACTTCTAAGGATGAGGTAGGATTTTTTTATCTATGTATGAGACTATTGAAAAGATGATGAAGTATCCTTTTGATTAGGCATGATAAGCATTGAAGCACATGGAAGCTTTGGGTCGATGATCTTTGAATCTTGAGAAACACTTGCAGACATATGTTGATTAGCTTGGATCTCTTTTAGAGGTAGTCCTTGAGAGTAGACATAGTCATCATTAGGCTCAGTCCTTGATAGAGATGATGAAGATTTAGGAGATGGAGGAATGGTGGAAGAAGTAGATGTGATATGGGAACCATTGCTAGACATGGAATATTGATATTGATCATACTTGAGATTAGTATCTTCACTAGATGATGGATTATGATTTTCCACTTTGATCATAGCATCATCTATGAGATATTGGATTTTATGTTTCAACTCCATGAAAGATGAATTTTTATGCTCATTGTGTCTATGATATGCCCAATAGGTAATCAAGAATCTCAATCCATGTGATGTGGCTTGAGGCAATATGATAAGATCATTCTCAAGAAGTTCTTCCAATGCTGATTTATAAGATTGTCCCAGAGGAGTAAAGAATCTCTCTAAAGGATAATTAGATGCTTCTTGACTTGCAATATCTTTCTTTTGTGGATAAAAAAGACTTTCATCTAATTCTATCATAGTTTCCTCTACATTCTCTTGATCAAAGATATGACGGTCATAAAAATGTTCTTGATCAAAGATGGGTTTAATATGCTTAGATATCTCTTTCTTTAATGAGGACTTATTGAATGATGTATCCTTTTCTCTCTTTAACTCTCGGAGTTCAGATTTCAAAGATTCAAGTTGTTTTGATAGAGCTTCCATAAGAATCTCTTCTTGCATGTTGTTAGGACCATAAGGTTTATCCCATTTTCTTTTAGACATTGTAAGATTGTGTTGATGCGCTTGCATAGAAGATTGAAGAGAAGGTATGATAAATTAGTCGATTGACTGTCAGGTGCTAAAGTGATATCTAAAGTGCTGATTAAGTCCAAGACCAAAGGAAAAAGGAGATAATGTCCAACTGAGAGAGAAGAAACAACTCCAATCTTGAGTATTACAGTGTTGGTTGGGCATTGAAGGATTTTAGTGTTGACCGAATTAAATAGTCAGTGTCAGCCGACTAACAGGAGCTTGAATTTTATGGATAATTGGTATATGTAGCTGAAAAACATGAGTTTCATTATTTATTTTGAAGGATATTAATGTCAACTTGACAAGGGTTATATATATATATAT